>SWEM01000634.1:0-16970 GCA_019593585.1 Nitzschia palea | reverse complement strand
TGGGTATCGTTTACAGAATGCCCACTATTGTTTTAGCAGTCTCAGTAAAATGCCACTATTGTTTTTGCGGGTAAACTACTGTTATTAAATAATGGGCATTGTACCCTATCGTGATTGCGATTTCCCCATAAAAAAAATTTGTACCAGCGTTCCTAGTACTACTATAGTCCTTATACCGTCGTTCGTGCCGACAAGGTTTTCCCACCACCATTTTGTGATGTCTCGGCCGCCCGAGGAACACGTCAAGATCAATGCCGTCAAGCTTATCTTGTTCATGGCAAATCACTTCCCACCTTTTCTACATTCCAGTGAATAGATTTCCACAATACAAAATGACTGTAAATGCACAGTTCGTACCTATCAAAATGACAGTGGATAACTTCTGGAGGTCGTCAAAAACCACCTCGGTTGATGACCAACTTCGCTCCCACATTCACAAGTTCTCCGAGCCGTCATCATTCACAGTCCATTCATTGGTCAATAGGAGTGGAACGGGCAGGTCCAACGATTGCGCTCCTTTACCAGTATTCTATCGTTTTTCATTATATCTGTTATGTGTACATATCACACCTGACGTCATTGCTCTACTGGTTGAGCTATTGAACCAATCTCTACCCAACAACAATAATAGTTCCAATGATGACAGCGGCGAGTCGAAGTGGGAGTCGATCACTCTATCTGGATGCAAATTTACCCATCAAGTTGACTACCATCTTCTTGACAGCGACCAGCGTCAGTGTACACCCAACGAAATGTTGGACCTCTTTTCCACAATGGTCCGTCGCACCGAACATTTAAAATTTCTTGGCCTTAAAATGGTCCCTGCTCTCTTGAATGGTCCCGAACAAATTCTTGATCGATTCGATGTGAACTCGCTGAATATTCAAGAAGACTTGGCATCGTTGTCCTCCTTTCAATATGCAAGATTAGGTGAAATGATTCAAAACAGTCCACACTTGCAACAGTTGACGCTTTATCTTCCATTGAGCGAGGCACTACATGAACTGTTGGAACGTTTGGCCCATGCTATTCAGCTAGAAAAGCTGCATTTATCGTTAACCCGAAATTGGAGACGCGATCGAGATCCATCCGTCATACCGATCGTGGTGGTGCCGCTGCTCCACAATCCGTCGAGTCGATTACAAGAATTACATTTACCCTACATGAACCTGGACGATGATGACTTTATTGCCATTGCGCAGGCGTTACCCGCATCACGGCTCAGGTTTCTCAACGTGGGTAATAACAACATCCGATCTCGAGGCATTTTGGAGTTTGCTCAACAACTTCCGAGGATCTTGTCCTTGAAGACTATTTATTTTACGCGGAATCATTGGCGTCTTGACCCTACTGAGCCTAAAGTGGACTACGAGGAGTGTTGCCATGCTTTGGTAAAGAGTATGATGGTGAACTATTCCATTGAAAATATGGATGATTTGGACATGCTGTGGGTGAAGAAAATGAACCTACGGTGTTTTAAGAAATTTCCACAAACGGATCCTTTTAACAATTTTCCACAAGCGGATCTCCTGATACATTACACCACTTTGAATCGCGTGGGAAGACGAATTCTGGCATCATCCTCTGTCATCCCCCTGGGACTGTGGCCTTTGGTTTTGAAGGGGGCCATGAAAGCCCTTACCTACGAGAAATGCGAGTCCGAGCATTTGGAACTACAGCTACAGGCAAATGCAGTTTTCTTTTTTCTGCAACACTGCCCCGTCATTTCTGGGACTCATGAATAACTACCCTAAGAAAAAAGTTTGGACAAGACCGATTACTAAACGTTATTCGTGAGGTTTAAAATCAGGTTCAAGAACTTGAAGTGTTTGGTACTGAAAGTAGAGACCAGAGAGAACTTGGAAAGTATGTCAGAGGTCCCCACTGCCAGACTGGAAATAGAAATTGAGGTTTCCTCAGCAAGATACATGACAAACCGCGCCTAACTTTTCCCACTCTTGGTAACATGTTACCATGTACCTGCAAACCTTCAAGTGGAAGACGGGCTTTGCACTCCATAACTGTGACTGACTCCCATCCACGACCTACCGGTCTCCCGCCTGGTTCAAAAAAGAGGGTCGATCCATTTTGCAACATCGACAATTCTTTAGTCATCACGCCATCGCCATAGCTGATCCAAGGTTTTTTCAACCACAATCCTGTGTGACTTGCCAACAGTAAGGTTCTTCTTGACAGACACCATGAGTTCATGATTGGCTTATCGTAAACCGTAACCTTCTGCCTAACGTTTCCGAGGATTCCAATGCTGGACCAACTCGTATCTACCACGAGAAAAAATCGCGTCAACGAATTCAAACGTAGTACAAAGCAGCCAACAGCTCATCATTTCCGATTATTGTTTTTCTACATGCAACGAATCAAAGGAAAATGATGGATAATAATCCTAAAAAAGTGAAGTGCTGGTCGACGGACTGCTTCACGACCCCACTGAGCAGCTACAATCCCACCTCAACCATTTCTCCGACCCGTCACATTTTGATTCATGGCTCCCGGACTTGGTCTTTGATTAATTTTGTAGATTTCAGCACTGCGGTCGCTGCCCTTGTGGTTGAGCTCTTGAATCAACATGTATTCGCTGTGGAACAGCATACCAACATTTCCACACGCACATGGACCAGAGTCTTCTTTGATGAGTGCCATATTGAAGAACCACGATACAGTCAAGACGAAGAACAAAACCATGAATTCCTACCACATCATTATGTCACGAGCAACGAGAGTCGCTGGACGCCCGGCGACATTTATCATTTCTTTTCCACAATCTCAAGCCGGACTGAGCACCTAGATATTTGTCGCAGTCCTCAAATTCTTGCTTGCCCGATGAGGATTCCTCAATTTGATCGATTTGACTTTACAACCCTTACCATTGACGATGAGGGCGGATTGCCATCATTTGAATATGCAAGATTAGGTGAACTGTTCCAACAGAGTCCTCGGTTGCAAAAGTTGCACCTCAAGCTTCACTTTGATGATGCACCACCCGAACTGATTGAAATTTTAGCCAATGCCATTCACTTACAAGAACTGGTTTTAATGCTCTTTGACAGGGTTGATGATCCTTCCTCCCCTTTGTGTGATACAGTCAGTGGTGCGGCTTATGCAAAATCCATTGAGTCGATTGTCACTGAGGAATAGCCCAATGAAACAAAAACGAAGGTGTTGATGTGATGGATGAAGACGTGCACTTGCTTACGCAACCTACCTGTACCCGATGGTTAGGGAACAAAGCAAACGCATATCAAACTCGCAGTAAGTCGTCATCGTTGGTTTCAATGCAAAGTTGGCCCATGCACGCGTGGGGCTTTCCTGAACATTGATAAAACCTCATCTAGTGTCAAGATATTCCTCAAATGAACATTGTGTTATATAGTTCCGTGCACACGGACCATGACGATTGTTTTCAAACTGAGTCTTACCAAGTCGGGATCCATTGGTTTAAGTTGCAATAGGCAGGACTACAGGACAAAACCCTGCATCCTCGTTTCCGTACATAGCCATCTGGCAAGTGAGACACTTTAGCCACCCTGACTCTTTGTGGTGAACACATACCCATACCGGCAATACGTAACTACTGGAATACCTTTGATTGGTTTGGTGCCCCACTGGTGACTGGTGACTGGGGCCTTCCTGTTAGAAATCGTGACTCGAAATCGTGATCGTACCTACGAACCTACTGTGTGTATGTGTAAATGATTGAGTGGAATATTTGGACTAGGAGAAACAAATATTCATCGCCTAAACTACGATGCTATGGTGCACCACGTCAGTGAACTACAATGGTGAGATAGCTGTTGATCGAACAGTGAAGTGCGGTTGTGAGATATATGTTATATGGAAATGGAACTACAAAAGAAATATTTGAAGGTAAAACAAGACTTGAGAGAGAGGAAAGTACAAGATCCAACGATAGCCCTAGTAGTCTTAAGCTTATAGTTTGTGAGTAAGAAAGGGGTCATCAGCGTAGCAGTAAGTACGGGAATTTCCAACACCTTCCTACTATCTACCGTTACTACCGGTAGTATGTTGCAAAATAGTACTAACGATAGTACCAGGTACTTATTTTTAGGAGTAAACTACCGTGTACCACGCATGGCCGACCTCCTCGACTACAGGCAAACGACCCCACACAATTTTTTGCACATCGCCACTCAAGTATGCACACAAAAGTCATGCCAACAAGACGACCAAGATGTTGGACGAAACCATTTGCCGTCTCGGTTGTTTTTTTGTTGATCCTCCTCCTTGATCATCATTTTTCGTCATGTCATGCCCATTCCCATCAAGCCAAAAATCACAACAAGGTGTTGAATGTGATAGTGGTGGGAGGGAGCTCAGGGATGGGCAAAGCAGCAGCACTGGCAACTCTTCAACGGGGTGGAGCGGTATTATTGGTGGGTCGGACCGAATCCAAACTTTTCCAAGCCAAACATCAACTACTGGAACAGATTCCAGAGGCAGTGATTTTTACACGAGTCTGTGATGCCTCGGATGAATCTGCCGTGGAAAACTTGGCGAGAGAAATAGAGACTTGTACTATACGAACCAAGAATAATGATAGTAATAATAATAATGAAGAGGAGGAGGAGGAGCATCCGATCCAATGGAATGGACTTGTCATTTCTGCAGCAGGCAAGGCCCCGCATGGACCAGTTCTGGAACTTGCAACGAGTGCCACCAAGGAAATGATGCAATCCAAAGTCTGGACTGCCTATCATTGTGCCAAACATCTGGGTCCAAAACTCCAATCGGATTCGGGTATTGTCTTTGTGGCAGGAATCTTGAATCGACGACCGGGTATTAATTGTGCACCCTTGGCCATGGCGAATGGTGCATTGGAGGGTTTGACTCGGTCATTGGCCTTGGAATGGGGTCCTAAAATCCGAGTCAATTGTCTAAGTCCAGGATTTTGCAATACCGAACGGTTTGATCATATGGATCCCGAACGAAAAGAGCGCATGTTGGCCAATACGGCGGCATCCTTACCACTGCAAAAAGTGGGGCAACCATCGGACATGGGTGAAGCAATCTACTATTTACTGACGGCGCCATTTTGCACCGGGGTTATCCTAGATGTGGATGGTGGACATGGAATACGCCAGTATGCTAATCCAAGTACAGATCCAATGAGACGTCAATAGCACAATAGACTACCTGCTGTGAACGTTTGAAAGTGCTAGCTACGATTTTTTGTGTAGTGAATCTATTCCAGTAGTTGCAAACACGTCTGGTAGTATGACCGTGTGGTGATTGCATTGGCCTGCTGATGTCATCAAGACAAGCCTCGGAACAATAAATGTGACCAATGCGAAGCGGTATATGGTGAAGTATGAAGTACCTTGTACCGTGGTGTCAAGATTTCGATTATTGTTTGATGACTGAACCTTGGGTTGTGTGCATTGGTATTCTGCCAATTTGCAGGTGAAACAATGTCATCGCAATGGCTACCCGAAACTAGAACAACCCACAACAACAAGGCTTCCTCCTCCTCCTTGTCAACAATAACCACGAAAACGAACGAATCGATCGATTATCGTACCGGTTGTTTGAATGCCAATGATTTTCAGCGGGCGGCACAACGAATTCTACCACCCCAATTGTATCAATATCTAGCGTCGGGTACTGACGATGAACAAACCTTGCGTGAAAATCAATTAGCCTTTAAACGATGGTTTCTTCGACCCCGAGTCATGAGACCGGTGGGAAAGATTTCGACCCGTACCACTCTCTTTGGTCATTCAGTGAGCATGCCACTGTTCCTTAGTCCGGCCGGGGTACATGCCCTGTGTGATCCCGTTCATGGAGAATGTGCCACGGCTCGAGCCGCTACCAAGGCTGGGATTGTCTTTGGATTGTCTCAACACGCCACTCGATCTATTGAACAAGTGGCGGATGCTGTTCCAACCACGGCATTCTGTTGGTATCAAGCGTACATTCTCAAAGATCGCAACCGTACTCTGAATCTGATTCGACGGGCCATCAAGGCAGGATATCGAGGAATCTTTTTGACGGTAGACTCGGTTCGATTTGGGTTTCGTGAAGCAGATGCCAGGAATCAATTCAATGCACTTCCACCACCCCATCGTCTGGTGAATTATGATGATGATCATGAAAGTGACCATGATACAACTACAGCGACTGGTGAAACCGATAATCGTGATGGGCAAGCACCCGCGGCACGTTTGGATCAAACGTACAATAGTCAAGAAGCCAAAGCTTGGGATCAGAATTCAGAACAAATGTTTGAACAAGATATCTCGTGGGAGGATATCGCTTGGATCAAGAGAGAAGTGGCACTGGCGGTCCCATTGGTCGTCAAGGGAATCATGACGGCAGAAGATGCCACATTAGCCATGGAAGCTGGGGCGGATGGCATCATGGTTTCCAACCATGGTGGCCGCCAGCTGGATGGCGCTCTGGCACCGATTGATGTGTTACCAGAAATTGTTCGAGCAGTGAATGGTCGGGTACCCATCTGGTTGGATAGTGGCGTTCGACGGGGGACGGATATCCTGAAGGCTGTAGCGTTAGGGGCTTCTGCGGTGGGCATTGGAAAGCCATTTTTCTTTGCCTTGGCTCTGGGAGGGGAAGACGCTGTTTCCTATCTATTGGAGCTTCTCCAGACGGAATTGGAGGCTGCCATGGCAATTTGTGGAATCGAACAAATATCGGATGTTTCACCTGAACTTGTGACACGGCATCCTACTGGGCCCTATGATTATCAGAATCTGCCTATTTCGATACCAACAGCACTATCTCGACTCTAACAAATTCTATATCGAGGTGTCAAACGAAATGGATTCAAGTGGCAAGAGACATTGTTTGGAGAATACAAAGATTTCAAACGTGGCGTCGTCAGTGAACATGTTTCTAATCTCACCCTACGCCTCGACCCGTTTCGTTTCTAGAATGGCCTCATCCTCATTATCATTTGTTTCTTATAAGCGCTTGGTTTATGGTTGGCAGCATAATGAGCGTCCTTGCCCCTGCGCACGGATGATGGTCACCCCGGCGTCCACTGGCAGATGGCGCAGATCACTGGCCCAGTTTTGGTTTCACGACACGGTCTGCTTGGAAACGCTGAGGATGCATACGCTGGACTAGTCTATCCTGTGTGAATGAATACATAAAAAAGAACTTGTGAATATGATTATTTTGCTTTTACCATCTGGTCACTGTCAAGTGAAATCTGTTGGGCAGGAAAAAATTGTCATGCCAAACTACTGGACCATCATGAAACAAATTGTGTTCACACATCATTCGTCGTCCCCTCCCCTCATTCACGTGAAACATGAATTCACAAGTGTCCCACACTACTACTACCAAAAATGATTGGGAGGGTCTGTGGAAGTAGGAGTGGTAAAAACAACGACAAGATGACGCCTGCTTATTCCCTTGTCTTCTTGAGGGGAACTCCGTACTCGGAGTAATACGAAGATGAGCATTTCTGGCACAAGAATGTCTTATCATCGCTTGTTTTTACAAGGTCGCTGCTGTTGTTGCTGGTAGCAGGATCGGGAACCTGGCGCCAGGTACGACATTGTCGAGTGGGTGGTGCATAGAGATGGAGAGTAACGGCTGGTTGACCCATGGTGGGATTTCCAATCTTGTGATATCCCAAATAGTCGGTAATCCAGCCCACCTGTCCTTCGGTAAATATTTCTTCCGATGTACACTCCAAAGTGTCGGAGTAGCGCGATTCTTGAATGCTGCCCTGCAATACCTTGAGCCAACATCCCTCACCAGGATGATCATGAATCAGAGATTCTTTTTGAGGATTCCAACAGAGCAAGAGCAGTGAATAAGTTTCATCATCTGTGGCAATCAAGTTCCGAGTATACGACCGGGAGGGATCAAAAAAGGCATAGGGACTCCAATCATCGGGGGTCAAATCGAATTGTCTATGAAGCAATAGTCGTAGCAGTAGTAGTACAATACAGCAACCATGCACGATCATGGTGATGCATCATAGAGTACGGTAGTAGCATGTCACGAGGCAGCGAGGAGGAACAAGAAAGTATGAGTGGATCACGTTTCAACCGTAGTGTCATCATGGATGAGACAGCAGAGGAGCAAGTCAAGCTTCTTGATTTTGCATGAATCTGCTTGACGTGTGCTTCTCAACGTACCGAAACATTTGCATGAGGGGATCATGGTCTTCCCCTGGTGTGATATTTTTCTCACTACGCTCTTTGACCGCCAACGGAGCTCGTTCGATCAATGCCTGAAGTGTGGGTGAGAGGGGTATTGTGGGGGTGGTGACATTGTTGTTTGTAACAACCTGTGAATTGAAACGTTTCTCAATGACTGGTTGCAAACGTTCTAACGATGACACGACGTGATCACTACACGAGGAGGTGGACGAGGAGGAGAAGGACGTGTCACGTCCTCCTTCTCCTTTTTCGTTCCGTCGCGGGAGATTGGCAGCTGTGCTTTTGAAACAAACTTGAGCATTGTAGTTGCTCTTGATGTTTCTAAGAATTCTGCACACGGAAACACGAGATGACAACATTTTCAATGGACGTTGGAGCAGTTTATATTTCTACAACGAGAATGCGCTATTGGAATCACAACGTGCATAAGAAAAGATTTTTCTTGACAACAACGAGAACGATTGTGTGAGTTGAGAATTGATAGCGCAGCCCCGATGCACGTCTGGATTTGATTTGCCAAGACGTAACGCCCAGGTGTTGTAAATGACTTTGAAGCTGTTAAATAAATAAATATAGACAAAAAGAATATGTCAGCGTGACGGGAACGATATGCGTGGAATAAAATGGTTCAACTCCCACCCCACTGTCAGTTTATGTGTGATGGGCCTGGTGTCGTCACCTTTTCGGAAATTCTGAAATGGTTTTGATTGGTCCTTCAGAAGGAAGGCCCAGATGCCTATGTGATGATATCTGTGATACCAGGACACCGTTGTCCACCATGACTGTGATGTAAAAGTAGTGAAGCCGGCATCTTGTCAACCAGAACCCTCTTCAGCAATTATGGCGGGTAATTGCAACATGATACAAAAACGAAGGAGATCTTACCCGTACGGTTGGATTCCAGGTGGCGATACTTTGGTGGCGTTGGCATTGATTCTGGTTTTGCTGGCGCATCAGCCGCTGTGTTCGTCCGCATTTACAGTTCCATCGTCTTGGTTGGGTTCCAGAGTCGTAGAACGACGACAGACCCAACGACAATTGCTACAAGTACACAAAAAGAATGAGGATGGGAAGAGTTTTCCCTTTCTCCCGCGGAAACCTGGCGTAGACAAGCGTCGCATTTTTTCCTTGAATCCATTATTTTTGTCATCTATTTGGAAGACTTCCGAGACTTCGTCGTCGTTTTTGTTGACACTTCGAAATATTGCCAATTGGGCCAGTCTATTATGTGTTTTAGATTGTACCGTACTACCTCTCATTACCATCATTTTACCATTGATGGGATGGATGGGACCTGCTACATTGCAACAGACACTTTGTGTGTGGAGTCATGCGTTGGCAATCTATTTCGTTCTTCCCCTGGGAACGACCACCACTTTGTTAAATTATGCTACGGGGCATCGCAACAAGGGTGTGGCATATCTGGGTCTTGCTGGACTGGTTTTGGTGGGATTGGCCAATAGTGAAATTTGGGAACTATTGCATCATGGAATCCTTCATCGAGTGCTCAATTTAGTGGGCTGTGGGCTCTTGTTGGGGTCGAATTATCTAGCACAACAGCTAGGCTGTGATTGTGGGATCCCATTTTGTAAACCCAAAAAGCAGCAACAAACCACCAATCCTCCACCATCAGCATTGATGATGCAAACGCGAATGATTCAGTATAAAAATGCCAAGTCGTCGCTTGACGAAATCAACAACAAATGACCAGGAATAGTTCCGGTGAATTTTCTCCAGCTTCGAATGAGAGGAAAGGAACCATTTTCGATTGAATTGACAATGGCCATTTCCTGGGATACGTGGCTGCATCGCATTCCAAAGAATTTTAGGGGGCATCCCAAACCGGAAATCCAAAATCGATCGTCAGCGAATGAAACGGCACATGGGCGTTCAAGGATGACTTTCCAAGTTCTTCGGATTTTGTTTGATGTTCCAACATCATTTCAAGAAGTCAAGCGAAATGCTGTCCCAAACATTATCGTTCCCTCGGTAAAATAGCAGAATACATGGGTGTGCCCAATACACCTCGCTCCAAGACTCTGGGCGGCGATGATAATTCTAGATCCTCCTGGTTGCCACTGGTCAGCATGAGTGTCACTTCATTCTTGTTGTTAAAAAAGTGTTTGACTCGAATATGGTAGCCATGATGTCTGGCCAAATTCATGGCTTCCTGTAAGGCTGGCAAGTCGGGTTGGGTACCATGAAATTTCATGGTAACAATCATGTACTGCGCCCACTTTTGGCCACACCATCGTTCCAGTAATTCCAAAATTCGGTCCGGAAAGGCAATGACATCCGACACCATCCAGACATTACGCGACGACGACGATAGTTGGGGAGTTGGAACGAATGAAAATGCATCACCGGAAACAAACTCAATGCGTGGATCCTTCATTAACCGAGGATCCAATTCACTGCGGTCGATCGCCGTGACGGAACAATCCAAATAATGTCGTAAAATCCAAGTCCAACCTCCCGGACATGCCCCCAAATCATAGACACGGGATGACTGATCCGGTCGTATACCCATCAACTCGAATGCTTCCATTAATTTGCGATAGGCAGAACTTGGCATGGATTCATCGGTAATGTCTACTTTGGCCAAGCCAGCCGGCAGAGACCAATTGGGCCAATACATCGGAACAACCATCGAATTGTGGATGGGTTGACACTTGACCAAACTTGCGGCGGCAATATCGGGAGTCATTAACAAAATTTGCAATAACCATCGTTCCGAGGAAACTTGTTGTTGTTGTTGTTGTTGTTGGGCCACAGTAGTAGTAGAATCGTCCGATCCATCACCCACGTCGGTTAGTGTCGTGACTAGTTGCTGTTTGCGTGCGGCAGGAAAGGCTTTGCGCATGGTTGTAGCAAGCTCTTCGGCCAGCGTTTGTGACCGACGCTCCAAAATGGGATTTTTCTGACCCTTGAACATGCCAGGCACCAGACCATGAATGGCCAATGTGGCCCTTGGTGCTTGACGAAGTGATTCCCGCAGTACCATACAACGCACATCTTGTTTCTTCTTGTCTATTGCATCTTGTGAGGAAATCTCCCCGAGCAAATTGCTATAGATTGCCTGCACTAGACCCTTGATCGAGTCGGCCGAGACAACGACACAATTCGGCAAGGTCTGCAGCGCGTAGACTGGATCCAAATACTGTGGCCGTTCCGTCAGCGAGGATTTTGTAGCAGCTGCAGCTTCTTCTTCGTATTTGGAGATGTCACTCCATAATGGTGGTTCCAGTCTCACCAGACCGGGAGCTGGCGACGAAAGTTTTGTTTGATGAAATGCTTCTTTTGACTGGGAGGAGAGTAAATATTCAATTTCTGCCATTAACGTCGACTCGTAGGTATGTCGGCAAGTAAAGTAGGTCGGACGCGGACTATGGGGCTCTGTGAGAGGAGGACGCACTAATAATAATGGCTCGGATACCCTGGACTCGGATGAATCTATGTTCTGGACAGTTTTCTTCTTTCCTGCCCGGCCATAGCGGCCTCGGCCAGTAATGCCCTGACGGTCTTGTTGTTGATTACTACCACTGTTTTGACGAGCATTCAAACGAGTGGGTGAATACAAGTGCCTAGACCACAAGGGAATGTGCGCATTTCGACCCAATGCTAGTTCTACCAGAGAAAGAGCAAAGTGAAAGTGGGCAACCATGGAACATCCACTTGAGTTGCTCTTGCTGCAACCAAAAAAATGAGTGGTCGAATCTTGTTCGACACAAATGGCACTCCGTAGCATTGTCTGTCTATCTGTCTGTCTACCGTTAGGCGAACAAACGACACACGTTAAAATAGAGTTATTACAACAACCAAATGTACTTAGTAACGGCCATGCCCACGTTTCGATCATGTCCCACTTCGCACCATTCTAGAAGTGGCAAGAATCACCAGCACACACACATAACTCGAGAAATGAAACACAGCTACACCACTGCAGATCTTACCGATGGCTTTTCGATCAAAAGTATTGTTGGCATTAGTGCCTATCTTGGTCACGACACAACTTGGTTTCCTCGGTGATTACAATGAAGCATTGAATGCTCTGGAAGGGAAAGTTACGAATACCGTTAATTCCACTTCTCCTTTCGTGGACACACAAAATGTAAATGCATTGTCCTCATCACCAACCCGCCGGGATCCTGACCAATTGCAAACACCAGTAGCGATTGTGGATCGTACCGTCTCATCCCCGGGCCACTTGTACCAAAAATTGGATAAAGTGGTCAATTCTTCAATTTCAACTGTTACGAAAAGCTCTACCATCCAAATCCCACGACAACCGTATACGAAGAAGATCCCCATCAACAAGTGTTGTATGCGGCCATCTATTGATTTGGAGAAGAAATTGACTCGCGAATTCTTTAAAAGTCAACGGATTAGTACTGTCGACAACAAGACCCATTGGACTGGTAAGGAGTATGAAGAATGGGTCGCCATTTCAAAGCAACTGAATCCCAACCATCAGAATCAGTATACTCTTGATTGTCAAACGCAATACCGCTTGCTGGTATTGGATCAAGTGTCTGGATATTTCCTAAGGACTGTCTTGAACGAACTCGGAATGGGAAAATTAGGCGTATTTCCCTTTTACAATGAAAGGCCTCGTTTTAAGCGGATTTTACTGCTCGGAGATTCCATATCGCGAGGAATAAGGTCTCGAACCCAACAGCTTTACAAGGAACTGGCCAATATTGTTGGAGCACCAACCAACTGTATGGGATTCGAAACGTTCCAGGCCGGTTTGAAAGATTGGCTGGGATATTGTCCTTGGGATTTAGTCCAATTCAATGTGGGTATGCATTATCATCCCGAGTTTCCAGATAATTACACGTCGTGGCGTGAAGAATATCGGCAGGGAATTATCAATATTGTGAATGAGATACGAGCCCATTCGCCGTCTGCCAAGATTGTTTTTGCCCTAACAACACCCTCACCCATGGACTCGAAAGCTACACTTCCAGACAAGGCTTCTTGTCCCCACTACGAAAAGTTTCACAAGGCAGGACTCGTCCCTGCCATGAACCAAGTGGCTATATCAGTTGCTGAGGAATATGGATTAATTATCAATGACCGATATTCATTCATTCTTCCCGTTCTCAAGGAATACCAAAATCCGTGCGACGTTCACTTTGGTGTGGAAGGTAACATGCTCATGGCCAAGGAGGACTGGAAACACTTGGCGGCGGTTCTTCACTTGCCAGTACCTACCGAACCTGTTCAATGAATATGACTGCCCTGGCTTCTTCACAAAAGTGATGGGAGTGAACCTGGCTCTATCGGAATCTGATGATGTTATTATTTTTGTACTAACATATGATGTACATAGCGGTAAAGACTACAGTGATTAACGGTACTTGGTAAGTACCTGGTAACGCAAACGTACCAGGTACCAGGTACCTGTTTCTTTACCTACCAGTCGTGCACCGTCAACGGGATTATCTGTACCAGGTTTACGCACCTCACCTGTGGTACGAGGTATACGGAACCTGGTACCAGGTATACCCGGTACTAAAAAACGCAACGCGAGAGGGAATTCGCAAAAGAAATGATTCGTTGTAGATTCGAGACGTGTGCTCTCGTCGGATTTTCCGATGGCAGTTAATTGCAAACCCGCAGCCCTCTGGGAGAGCTTGACATCAGATCGGATCATCGAAGGCAACAGGATACCGTCAGCATAGCTGTAAATGAGGGACGAGGTGCAGTGGACAAGCAATGGACTATTAATCACCTTTTTCCGTCATGTTGTGAGTTAATCGTCCTGGAACGATGCCAGATATTCCTCTTTCAGCTGTCAGTTCACAGTTGGCTACGGATAGATAATTAGATAAAAGCAGATTTCCCCAGTCAATTACTAGACTAGCTTTTATGAGATCAATAATATCCTTATCAAAGATGTTTTAATAGGGTAGCGTCGATGGGCGAGTAGTCCAACCCGCTAAAGATCCTTGACCCTGCAAGCTATAGTAGTGTTCTGCTCGACTATGAAGCCACGATGATTGGTGGTGTTGGTGGTGCAGACTGCAAATCGAAGACATGGCTTGCTGCTCTAGAAAGCGCCTGAGAGCCAATGCCTCCAAAAGTGGATCTGGGTTTCGTTGCAACGTCGGTGCATAGGGAGCACTGGACGGTGTTGGTTTAGCATGATTGGGGACGGAAGGGCTGCTCGATGGTGGACGAGTCGTAGCATGCGATGGTTTGTCACTGACCGATGGCAGTGGTGCTCGGACAGTCTCTGCAACACCAGGTCCCGGTAAACCTGCTGGCATAGGAGGACTGGTCCTTCCAACACATTTAATGTCTCGGCACTTGCCAAGTAGACCTTGTTGAAACTCGGGATGTTTAAAAATATCCGAGTTCATTGTTTGTTTCTCGTGTACTCGAGCAAAGCCCCATCGTGTTAGTTTACGAACAAACGAGGACATGTTTCGAATACTGAAGAACTTTGGCATGAGTTCCTTCGTGAAACGCTTTGGGTCTCTAATTGTAAATGCTTTTCCATCTGGCATCCATGTCACAATGTCGGAAAACTCCTCGTCATCCAAAATGGCCATCAACTGCTCAGTGAAGGAGAGTTTCTTATCCGAAAGTGTTTCTTCGATACTTCCAGTCACTGAAACAACGCTTTTCGGTGAGGAAGAAACTGTAGCGTGTGAGTCTTTGGAAACTGTAGGAGTACTGGGACGTGGCTCAACAGAAGTTTCGCAGCTACTACTACTGCTGCTGCTAGAAGTCAATTCTGCCGAATCTGCAGACTTTGTGACTACTACCGGTTTTGCCTTTTCGTCCAAGAGTGATGCTGCAGCATCAACAAGAGCCATGAACGGAGCGTTCATGCTTTTTACAGGGGCGTCTTGGTGCATGGCTAACAAAGATTCTTTGTTTGTATAATTTGGTAATGGCAGGGTTTCAGGAACCGATGTTTTCACGCTTCGGGAAAATGAGGAGGAACGGAGTGAAAATCTGAAACGTGTGATCTTCTGGTAGGAAAGCACGAAAGGCCAATCCGAAACTTGCACTCACGTCTACCCTACGTACACTTCGGTACTCAGACGTACTCCCAGGAATACGCCCTATAAGTAAAACTTCAGTCCGCATCGCCAGTAGCAATCTTCGCACGATGTTTCTGGGATCGGCCGTAACGGATTGGAAGATTCGATGTGACATGTCAAAGATGCAATTGCGTTATTTGGGAACAGGCTTCCGGCTGCCATCCAATGCTCAACTTCCTAACATCGCCTCGGAAATTCGAGTCAGGTCCATTCCTGCCCATTTTGACGTGGAAGTTGGATTGTCTCGTGCATCAAACTTCCAGTGTTTGTGTAAATATGCAATAGCCTCGCGTGGCATAGGGGAAACCTGGTAGGGTGTCAAAGCGGCAGTGTACCTGGTAGTGGCAGGTACCTGGTACCAGGTCGTGTTTAGTTGTCCAATGTGATACTGTTTCGAAGTGGTAAGGCACGACATCTGCTACAAGAAATAACGTTAGTAGTTTGAAGCGAATTTGCCGTCATGGGACATCGTAAATCTTTCGGCATTTTCCCTTGGATGTGAGCTATTCTATCCTTTCGGGAGAGGCGTAATCCACAAGGCTTTGAACTCGGAAACTCACGACGACTCGAGTTTCTAAAGCTACATTGGAATTTATCTCCTACTACATGTGATCTTGATATTTTTCTCGTGCTACTTCTGATACATCATTGGTACTGGCACCTCACTTGCTAGTTCTTACCCACAAATTGTTCGAGGTACCGGTCCTTGTCGCTGTTTCCTACCGGTAGGTCTTTTCCTTGCATCAAGCTGTTTCGCAATTAGCGAATTGCGGACTGTAAAACGTTTTCCGGTACAAGTGAAACAAGATATGGCAGTTCATCGTCTTACTCGATTTTACTTACAGTTAGTACGACTGGCAGGGTGGAACGCATCGCTACCGGTAGCTGTGCCTGGTACTTCGAAGTACTGGTTTAAATTGAAGCGCGACCACATCGGTGACGTGCCAATGACGTCAGGAAATGATTTCTTGGTTTCCGCCGTGACAGAGTTCGGATTACATGCAATGTTCCATGAACACTTGTGCTGTTTCTCTATTCTCGCTGTAACATGCATTCATGTCCTGATCTTGTTGGTCGTTTGAAAAAAAAAGGGAGATTCAGAATGGTGGTTGAGTAGGTTCGTCTTTGAGTAAGCCGACTTTTGCTACCACGGTGTCATTGCCCTTAGCAAGATAATCAACCATCTGCCTTTTCGCGTTCCATCCAACAATCAAGCAACTGTCATCAGGGAAACTGTTTGATGGGAAATTCGTGAAATTCGCGATCATGGTCCTGTCGTGATCATATAGCAACTATTTGACAACTGAATGTGCGGACTATCCAAGTTTGTGCAAAACGGGTCGAGTCGAGTGTCTTTTTTATTGTGTTTTTATCGATCACAATGAAACGATTGAATTTCATAATGGTACACCACAGTGAAAATCACGAGACAATAGGGTCCCTGGGGGTAACATCATGCATAGACAATACCTAAAGTCACAATACTATGACAGAGGAAGAAATGAGTCATTTCTCATTTCTTGGGCAGGTGCATGAAAATCTGGTTTTCTCGGAATAAAACGGTGGAGAAGTGTGCACTCTTTCCGAGAGCTTGACCCACACGACTTCTACGTGTACATAACCGTTGAAAGTATATTGAAGTATTGTCTTTTCGCACGTATTGCGCGAAGCGGTATACTCATTTCAATATACTTTCAAAACGTATCAAGAAATACCCAGTAGAGAGCAGACGCTCGCAACT
>SWEM01000633.1:0-16988 GCA_019593585.1 Nitzschia palea | reverse complement strand
CATGGTACGATAGTACGTGTAGTGATAACTCACTTTATTTAGCAGGATACAATTGAACAACAAAACAATGGTCCTACTGTCTTACTACTGGTAGATAGGTAAATTCACGTACTAACCGGCACACTACTACCTGCGTGCTAATCGTTCTATTCGTATTGGTTGATTGATGCGTTGGAACTTGTCACACATATGCACCACCATATCCCCATGCCACGTATTCTATACAGATGATAAGTGCCATGATGACATGATTGATTCACCTATCATTGATGACAGCTAATTATGTGCATATGCATTATTAGCATTTTCATGTTACTGTGCTTTCCTTCCTCCTCTTTCATTGATTCATCAATGCAATTTGCATGGGACTCCATATTTTGCAAGTATTTTCTGTATTCCCTGCCCTTGTATCTAATACATGTGACAACATGTACCATCATGCAGAAATCATGGTTTGCAGTCAGGTTCACATGGAGCATGAATATCCCAACAAATGAATCACTATCCCCTAGCTCCGCATTCAACATGCTGCAGAGGGTGTAGATGAAAAGCAATGAATCTACTCCTACCAGCTACCAGCACATCCATCATCATCAACAACACACATGAAGCTCAAAGGTTATCAATGCCCTGCAACCTCCTACAATCTATATTATTGACAGTGAATATCAAATATGCACATATGGCCATGTCTAGATATCTGCTATATCCAGAAGACAGGCCAACTGCTAGCTGTCCCACTATTCATCCATACTACATGCACAAACAAGTACAGTGGTATCTACAGCATCCTCCACAGTTTCATGTAGTGGACAAAGCCGAATATGGTATAGTACATCACCCATCTCAAGCTCAACCCTTGAGCACAATTAATGCAAACATCCCAAACATCAACTATTCCCACGTACCTAATACCCCAATTCCCAAATACCCCATTATCCCATTATCCCATTATCCCGATACACATATTCCCATATTCCCATATTCCCATATTCCCATATTCCAATATTCCAATATTCCAATATTCCAATATTCCAATATTCCAATATTCCAATATTCCAATATCCCCATTCCCCATTGCAATTATGCCCCAGTTCATGTTGAGAGTGTAAGTGGACAATATGCTTGAGATGTAATCTGCCATCGACAATTTCAAACTGGAACTAGAAATTTTCAAGCTCCTGTCAAGTGTTACAATCAGAACATCCACATCCTGCCTATTGTCGTATCCTATATCCCCAGACCAATTCTACTCAGAGCTTTGTATGAATGGTGGATGCAGCTGGAGAGACTTTGCATCATTATCCAGCTACCTCAGCAATGGGTAGCATCAACAGTATCTGCAATAGCTTCCAGCCAAATCATATTATACCCATTATGCCACTACATATTTATGATACTAGATATGTACATAGGATATGTATGATGCCTGATCACCATCACCTAGCCTTGTAGCAGACAAAGATTCAATACAAAACCTCATAGTCTTGCCTTCTACACAAGTGGGATTCTAAACAATGTCAAGTAAGAACATATTTCAAAGTCCAATAGTTCAAATTGGCAATCGTGCAATCAATACAGTTTCTCACTGTCAACTGGCTGTCAAGTGTCAAGTAGTAGCTAGATGACAAGAGATATTATATTGTCAGTTGAGCTTCTCCATAGTTGAAAGACTCTGACTAGTCATAGCAGACTACATCATGTAAAATAACATCACAATTTTAACAATCACTTGATCCTACTATTCCTGTAGGCATACTGCAAAGTGTTACCACTCCCGACGTTTGTCAAGCAAGAATACCACACAAACATACCAGCAGGTTCCATACCACACCAAGTTGAGCAACATGAGAGTTGCATCAGCCAATCAGATTCCCTCCCGCAAGACCATTGGACAAAATGGTAACTGGAGCTTCATTCGTGCTCCAATCTGCACCATTGAGCGCCCAAACGAATTGTTCTCCTTCGAACCCATCAAAGGATCCATTGACACGTTTTGGAATTTTGTGAATGCCTTGAAGCAAGTCACCGAAGGTATCTACAATCATGTACACAAGAAACCCGCAGGAATACCAGATCTTGGAAGTCAACCCTCGAGCAGGCAGTGCGCCTCGCAATCGAGCGACGATCACCAATGCCAGCGAGAATTTTCGCATGTACCGTAGAGAAAATTCCTCCCACGACACCTTGCAGTAAGCACGCATTGGTACGTCGTCCCAAGATAGGGGCGGAGGACAGGCCATGTCCCACCCATACCTAACGAGGGTAGGTATGTATACATAACGATAGTAACGGATACATACCTATAGATAGTAGGTAGTACACTAGATTTAGAGGTATGAAACAAGACTCTACTAGCTTGTGAGAAGAATGAGAAACCAATGTATGATAGAACAGGGAGAAGATACGATGCTCTCGAGTGCACTTGGACACGAGAGGCTACGAGAATAAAGAAGAAATTGACTATAATTACCATCAATACTCAAACATTAAAGTAGTCTCATAATTTTTACATGCAACAATTTTCTATGCATAGTGCATTTTGATCAAAACACTTTGCTGGTTACAAACCAAACCGATGCAAAACAAACAAAAACCAACCGACATGAAGTTGTTGTCATTTGAAAATGTGGTTGAATCCAAACTAGCGGAGATTCCGCTCTATCCACTGGCGCAGTGGAGTGATGCTGGTGCGAAGCGCAAGAAGTGTGAAGCAGGCGAAGCCAATTCGACCACCCACCACACGGTCACCGGGATCAAACTGGAGTTGCGCAGCAATCCAGAGAATGCTGACAGCGTTAAGGCAGTTTTTCCCACCACGAGGCGACATTGCAGGAGATAGTCGAAAGTCGAATATGCCGAGCGCCTTGAAGTCACTGAGCAGCGCTATGGTGGGGACAACTCGAAGAGCTCTGCCATTCAGAAGAATGGCCATGAGGCAAGCAATAACAAGAGTGGAAACTCTACTGAGGGCGGTTCTGAATCGGGACACGCTAACGACGGTGGAAACTGCCAACGTACTAATGGAAAAACCGGCGATTGCCGATTTCATGGGCCCAATTGTGGGCATAACAGTCATCAGTGCAAGGTCCTGATGGGACATGCAGAAAAGGTTCATGCCCAGTGGGCTGCACAGCCAAGGGAAAGGCACAGAAGAAGAAAACTCAACAGGTCAAGTTTTGAAAACACTACGGTCGCCGACCGAACGTATTCGCAAGCAGAAGTGACTACTCTGTTGAATAAGTTCAAGCAGAAGATGCAAGAAGAACCAAAGAATTGAACATCATGAACAACTTTGGCGATATCGATGAGCCAATGGCCAAGGCAGAATTGGAAGCAATTCTCAACCATGACGAATGTATGCCCATGGCAATTCCCAAATTGAAGGTAGAATTTCTAACCTAGTAAAAATGCATGAATCTAATAAGAACCAACAAAACGAGTCTTTTGTTTTGAAGCGGTTCTTTAAATCGAGAGACGCACCACCAAGTGTTAAACGGATGAGTGCATCCCATAAAAATCCCCATAAATCATAGTGGAAATTCCGACTGGGAATGACGACGACGAACCACCACGAATCCTGCAAGGCTTATAAGCTAGTAGTGGTAGCACGGGTTGCATACTCTTGAATGACTTCACTAAAGGCTTTACGAAGCGGTTCGGGATACCCGAACAGTGGATGACAAAAGGGGGCATATTCACCACAAGCCAAATGCAAGATTCCAATGATTTTGCCAGATTTTACACGGCAGACAAGGATCGAGTTCGACTGCCACGTTGACCCGACTCAAAAATCCAATAATTGTAATAACAATATTGCTTATACTGGGAAAAGATTTCATGCAAGAATTCGGCATAGATGCACTAAATTCGTTGCTGACGCTAAAATGGGATGGTCTCGAAATCCCTATGCGTGATTTCGGCGAATTGAGAAATCAGTAACTGCGCATTATTCGTTTTTATTGGACATTGGACATAGACAGACAGTCCGATTCCGCTCACAATATGCAATATGCAGCAGCGTGTGACGCGAATTCTCGATGCCAAATATGAAAAGCCGATTTAAGGGCGCTGTGCCAACAACAAAAACACCTAAATGAAAGAACAGAGAATTGCTCTATGCGCTTCTAAAAAGACACGTACAGTTGTTCGATGGAACACTAGGAGAGTGGAAAGGCAGCGGGGTCTCATTTGAACTTAAGTCCGATGCAAAGCCAATTCACGCGAAACCATATCCAATAGCGCATGTACACGAACAACCAAATAAAACGGAATGTGAGCGACTAGTGAAACTAGGTGTACTTGAAGAATGTCAGGAGTCCGAATGGGTTGCACCAACATTTACTATACCAAAGAAAAATCACATGGTAAAATATATTAGTGATTTCCGTCGACTTAACGCCGCACTCAATCGTAAACCTTATCCGATCCCAAAAATACAGGATATGCTCCAGAAATTGGAGATTGGATGGTTTCAAATATGCCACGGCACTAGACCTCAATATGGGGTATTACACAATAAACTCAAACCCGACACACAGAACTTGTGTACGATTGTCCTCCCGTGGGGTCAATAAAAGTAAAAACGACTACCCATGGGTGTGGCAAGTTCCCCCGATATAATCCAAGCCAAAATGAGTTCGCTGATGGCAGGACTGGAGTTCATGCGAGTATATCTTGAAGATTGTCTGGTTCTAATAAGTACAACTACATTCGGCGACCACCTGGCTAAATTAAACACGTGTTTACAGCATATTTGTAGTGACACGGGCCTCCGCATTAATGCAGATAAATCTTATTTCGGCCGAGACCCCATAGAATACCATGGATACTGTGTAACGCGAAAAGGTGTACACCCACTGCCAGATAAGGTTGCTGCGATGTTAAATATGGAGGAGCCCAAAACGAAGAAACAACTACGTGCATTCGTAGGAGTAGTAAAATGCTATCGCGACATGTGGAGACGGGTTTTCCCATGTACTAGCGCCGGTAACTGGCTGCGCTGTGTTCTTCTATCCAAAAATGGGTATGGGGAGAACAAGAGCAAAGCCGAGCATTTGCAGATGTAAAGAAACTACTAAGTAGCAAAGAAGCAATTCTTGCGTTCCCCAACTTCAACGAGGAATTCGTCATTTATACCGATGGTTAACTACCAGCTTGGAGGAGTCATCACTCAACGAAAGAAACCACTGGCTTTTTATGGTCGAAAGTTAAAAGACGCACAACCGCGATACACTACCACAGAACGAGAACTTCTGTCAATAGTAGAAATTCTGAAAGAAATCCAAACAATCCTGTTAGGACTGAAAATATGAGTGTACACCGACCACAAAAATCTAATATATAACGACCTACAAACCGATTGCGTGCTTTGCTCTTCGCTGGCGGTTACTATTGGATGTAGAAATTAGCTGTATCAAGGGAGTAAAAAACATAGTGGCAGATGTGTTGTCACGATACCCGACGAGCAATACGCCAACGGCGTCATAGAAACCACCACCAACTAAGGAACAATTGAGTGAACTTTTCGCCGGCACGGCATTAGAAAGCAATGTTTTCCCTCTAAAATGATCAGTTCTAGCTTACTATCAACAGCGCGACCAGGATTTGCAGAAATTGGGCTGGTCGGCATTGATACCAACGTGTCCCGAAAGACCGTTCGGGGAGGAGAACAGCTGCTATGCTACAAAAATTGAATCTTTCTTTGTACCGAAAGCCCTTCGCAAACACGTAGTGGAATGGTATCACACCACGTATTTATTGGCGCAGCACCTCTACTGGCCAAATATAAGAAAGAAGCTGGTACAAGAACAGGTGAAAACGTGTGAGAAATGTCAATTAGCAAAACGGAAGCGTTTGCAGTTTGCAGTATGGGCACTTGCCTGTAAAGAACGTGGACACGGAAATACAACCTTGGAGGAGGCTTTGTGTAGATTGCAGAGGCCCCTATAAGATAAAAAGACATAATAAATCGTCAATAGAATTTCAAGCTGTCACTATGATAGACCCAGCAAGGAGCTGGTTTGAAATGAGGCGATTAAAAACAAAGAAGGCCGATGAAGTCGCGAACATGGTAGAACAAACATGGCTGACAAGATATCCAATGCCAACAGAAATCACCTTTGATGGAGGACCAGACTGCAAGGCAGATTTCAAGAAACTAATTGAAGAAGAATATCACTTAATGTTGGCCCCTTCAAGACCCTAAAGAAAGACAAGTAAAATAGTCTCACAGTTTTATTCTTGTCCCAACACTTTACGCCTACTACTCTAGCTACATTCGCACTCGTTTCAACATCGCTAGGGCACCGCTGGAGTGAAAAGTGAAAGAGAATTGGTGGGGCGTACACAAGCAAATCATGGTCACAACGTTTTTCCCTTACCAATCGTTCTTGTCAGGAGTGTTAACACTATGCCCTAGCACTGTTGAAATGACCGAGTACGTAGTAGTAGAGTAGAGGATGGTGTAGTAAGGGACAACAAAAGTGTGAGATTATGCTACTTATCTATCTTCTTGCTTCAGGGTCTTGATGGGGCAAACCATGCTGATTCAGTCTTCTGACATCAGCAGTACTATTCATGATTGCATCAGCAATAGCTTTCTCAACTCCTACTAGTTGAGTCTAGTTGTTCTACCGGTTGTGCTACTGTGAGTCGTAGTCAAACTAATCGAGTCAAGCCAATCATATGCGAGTCGAGCTAGTCGTTGACAGTGAGTCGTACTATGGCAAATTTTCGCGCTGATGAATGATGATGCGGCTCTTGTTGTCCTCTAAAAACTGCTAATAACCTTTGCTCAAATTCAGCTGAGTTTGGAGGTGCGAAAATGGCATATTTTCCTGTTAGTAGTTTATAGGTCCTGTCGTCTTGTTGCCATGTAGTCACTATCAATGTTGCCATGTTGCATTGTTGAAACTTTCTTTTGTCCCTTTGATATTTCATACATTGATGTCCACGATGTCCACTTCTGATTTTTTCCTTCACAAACCAAATGTTACTTTACTTTATTGACTCTCACGTATTAGTAGATTTTTTTTTTTAGTAAGACATTGCCTCATGGTCATGGTTCCTTTTTCCAGACCTAACTGAGTCATCATTAACAGTTTCAGTTCCTTTTTGTTTTCGTTTTTTCGGAATTTTTGCACCAAGCCTCTTATTGATCCTGTTTAAAACCTTGAGTGAAGTTTCCGAATGATCATGGACCTTACCAGCTGTAATAGCCGGGTTAATGTAATCTTCCATCCAACGGGGCAAATCTCCTTCCTCACTTAGCATTACATACTCGAGCATCCTCGTCAAATCACCACGACACTTTTCGTAATTTGCAAGAACATCTTTTTCTTCGTCTTCACTCATTTTGTACTTCATAGAGAATTCATCAATTTTTGTCTTTGACACTTTTCCAAAAATTTGGTCAAAATAGTCCTTCCATTCAAAGCTTTCTTCGCCGTCACTTTCTTGATCTCTAGGTATGGTGCCGTCTTCATCGTATCTTGCTCTGTGTTCAGGATCTCTTAAGAATTGATAAGTCCAAGATATCGCTTGGAATTTCAGCTTTGCACTTGCCGAGTCGTTTTTGTCAGGATGAAAGAGAAGAGCTTGCTTGTAATATGCTTTCCGCAGCTGAGCAAGACTACAATCCTTTGGAACTTTCAGGACATCGTCATAAAGGTTTACGTTACGTCCGAATGCTTGTTGTACAAGATGAGCCATGTTCCTAACGATTTACTGATAGAAAAGTACTACTTTCCGAAGTACCGATATGTATTATAGACTTGACAACACATACATGTAAAAAATGCCGCGTCAAGGATCCAGAGATCCCCAAAAGCTTGCCCCATTATTCCAGTAAAATCCCGCGCGTGAAATTATTTAACTGTAAAGCGAAAACGGGATGCGACGTAGAATGTGTACTGATTGAACGTAACTCTACATGCGGGAGCAGCAAAACACAAAACACGCGGTCGCCCCCTTGAATAAAAAATCCCAAACACCTTGCCACCGCGTCGACAAGAAAATTCATGCTCCGTTGTTCGATCATAGGGAAACTCAAAGGTGAGCAATCAGTCGAGGAAACAAGACCATTGTACCGAAGTGGACAAACAATCTGTTGTGTCTCTTGCGATCGTATGAGCTCTTGTTCCTACCACATTTCTGGGGCCACCGTGATCATCAAGCCATGGTCGACCCCATTCTCGCACATTCGTCGTAACGACCGTCCTTCGTGGCACAGTACAGGTACGAGGTGCCACGAGTTTGATTGACCCGAAGTCAATTTAACGTCCTTTTTGAGATACTTAGAGACATTTCATGCCGGGTGCTTGCCAATTTGAAATTCCTCTCTACGATAAATGTATACTTGGAAACGCTCAAATAACGTCAGAAAACCCTTGATCATTGTGGGATTGATGACGTCATGACATCTGGCTCGGGGCGTTCTTGTTGGTCTTACTTCGTCCTCCTTCGCTGCACTAACAGGCTCTCTGATCGTTCTGTGTTACCAGTCATTACCAGGTACAGCCAGCGTCCACACGTGCAAGGTAGTGGTGTTTCATTGTTCGATTGATTGTTCTCTATAAAGGGTTGACCTTGTAGTTGCTATATCCCCTTTCAAGTTTGGTGGTCGGACGAGTTTAATCCGTGAAAATGATGGTACCTTTTGACGGCTCTGCACCGTCGCAGCAGCAACAAGGTGTCTCTCAGGCGCCTCTTCCGCGTCCACCAATGCCCCCTGGGGCTCCCTCGCCAGGAATGCACCAACAACCCATGAATGGGCCATATGGCCACGGAATGCACAGACAGGGTCCTCCCGCCATGCCCGGGGGTCAACCGTATCAAATACCTCCGCAGTCCCCGTCCCCGCGACACAGCAGTTTCTCGATGGCCAACGCGGGCCCCCAAGGCCAGTACAACTCTCACCCTCCGATGCACTCACCTGCACATCAGCAGCAACCTCCTGGAATGCACCCGAGCATGCCACCAATGCATCGAAGTTCGACACAGCCGCGAACCATGTCATCTTCGCACATGGGCATGCCAATGCAGCCTCAACATGAGCAGATGATGTCCACTTCCCAAGGAAGGAGCCAAAGTTACATGGGGAACTCGATGCCTCCCTCACTGAATTCTTCCATGAACAATCCTATGAATATGGTTGGACCCATGAACAACTCTATTGCCGGCCCTATGGGGAATTCTATGAACAGCTCCATGAGTAATATGGGAGGCTCTTTGGGCTCTTCGATGAACAACGCAATGGGTAATTCTATGAGTGCTTCGATGGGGAACTCAATGTCAAGTTCTGGCCCACCCTCTGGACTGAATGGGAATTGGCAAACGGATAGGGACACACCACACCGACGGGAAATGATACAACACATGTAAGTGCCAAGATATTGTTTCACGAAGGTGTATTTTTGTAACTAATGGAAATTTATTTTTGTCGATCCAGTGTCAAGATGTTAAAGAAGGACAAGAACGGGTCCCCTGAGTGGCTTAGCAAGTTGCCGCAGATGGCCAAGCAACTTGAAGTATCACTTTATCGAAACGCCCGTTCCTTTGAAGCGTACATGGATATGACAACCTTGAAGCAACGTCTGCAACAAATTGCTGTCGAGGTGTCACGGAAAGCTCGCACGCAAGGAGACCAGCGTGATGATAGACAAAGAGACCGACAGCTTCAACAGCAGGGCTCAACTAGCATGAGACCTGACAACACTAGTGCCCCTTCTTTCATGGGTGTATCGGCATCATCACAGCACCAACAAATGGCAGCCCCTGCTCGCAGTCAACCAATGAATTCGAGCGATATCAATCAAATGTCAAGTAATGGTGCATCTGGGGTCAACATGGGAGGAACCATGCCAAGCATGGGAGCCAATGCATACCAGAATTCTAGACCTATCAATGGTGCCAATTTGAATAGGACAAGTGGTCCGTCCACTACCCCTAACACCGTGCCTGTTGGTCAATCAGGAAAGGGTGATCCTGAGTGGAAGATTCGTATTCGTCACAAACAACAACGCCTTCTCCTCTTGCACCACTCGGCAAAGTGTCCCCATGAAGATGGTAGGTGCTCTGTAACTCCACACTGCGCTGACATGAAAAGATTATGGAAACACATGGAAGGATGCAAGGACAATCAATGTAGAGTTGCCCATTGCTTTTCATCTCGCGCAATTTTGAGTCACTACCGAAAATGCAAAGATCCAGCTTGTCCAGCATGTGGACCTGTGCGAGAAACGGTTCGAAGGTCACAGAGTCGGCCAGCTAACATGAGCGTTCGGTCCCCCAATAGTGGCGGGGGTGTTGGAATCGGAGTTCTGCCGGGAAGCAACAGGATGGTGCCGGCTTCATCGCATTCCCAACAAAATGCTGCGTCGCAGAACGAAATGGGAACATCACGCGGAGGGAATTTCCAGGCTCCAACGATGGGACAGCCCTTTTTGAATCCACAGGCCCAGACACAGCCCCCTATGCCTCCTCCGAATAGTTCTTCGGCAAGTAACTCAACAATGCAATTCTCGTCCTTACAACAGCAATCAAATCCCCAACCGCAATTTAGATCGATCCAACCAAGTACCCAGTCTTCGAATGGTTCATATCATGGGTCGGAAAATCTTGGCGCAAGTGAAGGAACTCTCGAAATGTCGACAGTTGGTACTGGCGGAAGTAACCAGGGACCGTCGGGTCGACGAAACGATTCGGAATGGCAGAAGGTGCGCCACAAGCAGCAAAGACTGTTGCTCTTGAGGCACGCCTCGCGATGCCAATACAACGGGAAATGTCCTGTGACTCCACACTGTGCTAGTATGAAAAAGCTATGGGAGCATATCGCCCACTGCAAGAACCAACAATGTAGCGTTCCGCACTGCATGAGCAGCAGATACGTACTCAGCCATTATCGGCGGTGCAAAGATGCCAGGTGTCCAGCGTGCGCACCAGTCAGGGAGACAATAAGGAAAAGTAACGAGAAAGAGAAAGGGAGGCCACAAAGTTTATTGGATTCAAATGCTTTCGATGGGGAAAGCGTGCACGATGTTGATTCACTGTCGCCGGGAATGGACCC
The DNA here is from genome assembly GCA_019593585.1 of Nitzschia palea. Lineage (NCBI taxonomy): Eukaryota > Bacillariophyta > Bacillariophyceae > Bacillariales > Bacillariaceae > Nitzschia > Nitzschia palea. The sequence goes on along the minus strand of SWEM01000633.1, from coordinate 5,920 downwards.
CACAGGACCAGTAGGAGTCGATTCCAGCACTTCTCCGGACTACGCTCCTGCACTTAAACGAACCAAGGTTGATCAACTAAGTAGTGAACCTCAAAGTTTGCCAACTGTGGAGCTTTCCCAACCAAGTGCAGATCTACCGGCTTTACCGGCAAGTGCCCCTGTTTCGAGCAGCACCACCATTCAAGCGAAGCCTGGATCGGAAACCACAGTGTCAGGATCATCAGACTCTACCAAGGCTGTACCTACACTCACGCAATCGCACACCTCTCAGACAAAGGGATCCGATGATCGATCACTATTGAACGGTTTCACAATTGATGAGCTCACCACGCATCTTGCATCGCTGAATAGGGCCTCTCAGCTGCCACCCGCAAAACTAAACAAAAGTGTTCGGAGGTTCTGAAGACTTTACAAACTCACCAACATGGCTGGGTCTTCAACTGCCCCGTTGATCCCGTAGAACTTGGTCTTCCAGACTACTTTGAGATAATAAAGAAACCGATGGATTTGGGAACCATACACAAGAAATTAGATGCTGGTGCTTACCATGCCATCGAGGAGTTCCAGACCGACGTGAATTTGACGTTCGATAACGCCATGACTTATAATGAAAGGGGCACCGTTGTTTACGATATGGCAAAGGAACTGAAGGTTAAGTTCGAATCAGATTACAAGAAGCTCGTCGAACAGCTTGATGCTGAGGACCAAGAACGTCGTCAAAACGACAGGGCTTGTGTCCTTTGTGGCTGTGAAAAGCGTCTATTTGAACCTCCTGTCTTCTTCTGCAATGGGATCAACTGTTCAAGCAAGCGCATTCGACGAAACAGTCATTTTTACATTGGAGGTAGCAACCAATACTTTTGGTGTAATCAATGCTTCAACGAACTTGATGAAAAGGCACCTATTGAGCTCATTGACTTAACGGTTCAAAAATCGGATCTGATGAAAAAGAAAAACGACGAAGTGCACGAAGAAAGCTGGGTGCAATGCGACGTATGCAATAGATGGATTCACCAAATATGCGGTTTATTCAATACTCGACAAAACAAGGAACACCACAGTGAATACTGTTGCCCCCTTTGTTTACTGGAAAAGCGCAAGACAACAGAAACCATTCCACCTCCCAAACCGCCTGGCGCTGCTGATTTACCTAGAACAAAGCTGTCAGACTTTTTGGAGAATCATGTTGCATCTAGAATCGAGGCGAAGAGGCGTCAGATGGCACAAGACAAAGCAACCGCAGAGGTAAGTGTCCATGGGATGCTCATGTCACCTACATTTTGCAATTATCTGATTGTTTCTGTTCTAGAATATGTCATTTGAAGATACATTAAAAATCATGAATGAATGCGGCCCTGTAATCATCCGCCAAGTCACATCGATGGACAGAAAACTTGAAGTTCGTGAAAGAATGCTCAAACGATACGCACACAAGAACTATCCAGAAGAATTTCCTTTTCGCTGTAAGTGCATCCTGGTTTTCCAGCAAATCGATGGAGTGGACGTAGTCCTCTTTGCGCTCTATGTTTACGAGCATGGCGAAGACAGTCCTCCACCAAACCAAAGATGTGTCTACATCTCGTATCTTGACAGTGTACATTTCATGCGACCAAGGAGGCTGAGAACGTTTGTTTATCACGAAATATTGATAGCGTACCTTGATTCTGCTCGCCGACGAGGTTTTGCAACCGCACATATATGGGCATGTCCTCCTCTGAAAGGGGACGATTATATCTTTTATGCGAAGCCGGAAGACCAGAAAACGCCACGAGACTCCCGTTTGCGACAGTGGTACATAGATATGCTTGTCGACTGTCAGAACAGAGATGTGGTTGGCAAGGTTACCAATATGTACGACCTTTATTTCTCAAACGAGGCACTAGATGCCACTGCTGTGCCCTATCTTGAGGGAGACTATTTTCCGGGCGAAGCTGAGAACATAATTAAAATGCTTGAAGAAGGCGGTGGGAAAAAAGGTGGTACTTCAGGGAAGAAAAACAAGAAAAAGAATCAAAATAAGGCGAAAAACAGAGGCGGAACCCGATCAACTGGCGTGGACGAAGAGGCTCTCATTGCAAGCGGGATGATGGATGGAATAAAGAATTTCGAAGAGCTGGATCGCGACCAAGTCATGTTGAAGCTTGGAGAGACCATACAACCAATGAAGGAGAGCTTCATTGTTGCTTTTCTGAATTGGGAAGACGCTAGGAAAGAGGACATGGAAGTGCCAGACTCAGTTCTGAAATTTCGAGAACAGCATCCAGAAGCCATCATTCCTTTGCGTTCTGGAACAAAACGAGACGCAGACGGAAACCTTAGGGATGATGCTGGAATGGTCGATAAAAACGGGCGGCCCATGAAGGTCATTGACGACGACGCTGAAGACCTTGATTGCGAATTTTTGAATAATCGTCAGGCTTTTCTAAACCTTTGCAGAGGAAATCACTACCAGTTTGATGAACTTCGACGTGCGAAACACACTTCTATGATGGTTCTGTGGCATCTTCACAATCGAGATGCACCAAAATTCGTTCAACAGTGTTTTGCTTGCAACCGTGAAATTCTCAGTGGAAAGAGGTACCATTGTAACACTTGTCCAGACTATGACCTTTGTGAGCAATGTTTCAAGGATCCAAAAACAAATAGGGGCTCCTGTAACCACACGTTGCAGCCTATCGCCGTGGAATCTGAAAACGGTCAGGACGGACAGTCAAGTTCTAGTGGATTGACGGAAGCTCAGCGACAGCAACGCCAAAGAAATTTGATGCTCCACATCCAGCTTATCGAACATGCGTCGCGATGCAGTTCTTCTTCTTGTGTTTCGTCCAATTGCGCGAAAATGAAAAATTACCTACAACATGCTCGTACTTGCAAGACCAAGGTACAAGGAGGTTGTCGTATTTGCAAACGAATTTGGACACTTCTACGAATTCATGCACAGAAATGCAAAGACGCAGTTTGCCCGATTCCGCAGTGCATGGTCATCCGAGAAAAGATGAGAGAATTGCAGAAACAACAGCAGGCGATGGATGATCGTCGACGGTTGGAAATGAACCGCCACTATCGAATGGGCGCCGCTGGCTCGACTGCATCTTAATTTGGAATGTTTGATCGGGTAGCAACGGCTTATTGTACCAAACCAGGTAAAAAATCAAGGGGACAGAATCTTTCAGTCCTACTGAGCAAACCTTGGGCAGTTAAAATCCTTTGTTAACTTGTGAGAATGGGATCTTCTTACCAGGACATGTAGTTCGTAGGAGGGCAAACCACAAAGTCGACAAGGGCGCATGCGTTTAGACTTTTGGCGTCAATTCCGCGTAATTTAGGCGCGTCAAGGGTCCCCAATCGGATGGAAGGACAGGATTTGACGCGGTCTACCGTAATTCTGAATTCGTTTTGAGCGAAAAAACCTCGGAGGTATTTGGTTGAGGTTTTTTGGCGTCAAACAGATTTGAGCCGCGTCAAGATCCTGTCCGTCTATACGAGTGGCTTGGCTTTGTCTATTCTGCTACCACAATCTGGAGAGGACGAAGACGAACATCTTGACCTTTTGGTACGAATTGTTTTTTTTCTTGTTGCTGTTGAGACAGTGGATGCCATTGATAAGGAGGCATCGCTGGCGATGGCTTCTGGGACAGCGATGAAATCGAAATCGAGGTGAGTGACGCCGTTGCTTTTCCGACTGTGGACTATATACAAGCAAAGTAGCACCTGACCAATTGCGATGTAAAAAGGCGGGAGAAAACCCATAATCGACCCGAAACACGAAAAGAATGCCACTGCGCCTGGATTGAAGGAATCACTGAAATTGCTCCCTTTGCCTACGGCTTACCTCCATTGCGGCAATGCTTTGGCTGCCCTTGGACATGAAGACGAAGCGAGTTCCCAATGCTTTCTGCCATCCTCACACAGCTACCACCAAACATGAACAACGTCGAAACGTCGACACCATGCCTGCCATTCTAGAACAAGCTGCTCCTGTCCCAACAGCAACAACCTCCCCACCAGCACCAGTTCCTGCAGTTCCTGTTGTTCTGCCGGTTCTGCCTGTTGGAGATGCAATGCCTACAATGATGCCACACGACCCACAGCCTCCTGTTCTGACAACCGTTCTTCCAACACTTGAGAACTTGACTTGGGAAAAGGTTGACATCGATGCTGATGGAAACATTACTGGCACCTTTCATTCTCCTCTCTACAAAACAACTATGCTTGATTTGCTCCAAATTGGACGTTCGTGGAGTAAAAAATGTCAAGAAACAAGTGATGATCAACAACATCACGGCGCACTACAAAAACCGACAGGCCTCTGACAGTGGTCGCCCAACAGCTGCAATGAACACCTCAGATTCAAGCACAGGAGCAAACACAGCAACAACAAGGAAAGAAATCCAGTATCCATTCCGGTTGATGAATATTTTTGTTTAGTGACCAGTTTGCGGGACGTTTGCTGCCATTGGCAATGTTGCTACTCGAGACATTCTCGACACAGGCTTGGCAGGAAATTTCCAGCATTTCTGGCAGTGTGTTCAGACTACATTTGTTTCAACAGTTCCAAATGCTGCAATTGAAATATGAAATGTTGTTCAAGGATGATGTTGTCCTCTCACTTCAGATGGATGACATCAACCCAGAGAGTACAAATGAGTCGATTTACTGTTTCAGGCACTCATGAAAGTGATTTTTGTAATTTTTGTAATGGCCGATTGGAAGCCTACTACCTTGACAAGCAACATGACTGGAAGTGAAATCACCAGATGCTTGGATGGCTTGGATGGGTCTGCACCAAGTGACATTTCAACCACAAGCACGCAGAAAAGGAAGAGGAGTCCAGTGTCAGTGGCAATGGACACCATCTCATTGAATTTGGGTGCACGAGAAGAGTTGGCAAGAGAGAAAATTCGGCTCATGCATTTGGCAGATTTGCTTGAGAAGGAGCATCAACAGTGGAGGAAACAACAGGAAGAGATTGAAAAAGAAAATGCCATGATGAAACAGTGGGAGATTGTGTAGTTTTCCGATAGTCAAGAGAAATTTCCCTAGAGATGCCACTCCAACGGTAATTGGTTGCTTGAGGAGCTGGAATTTGTTGCTCATCATCCCGAAAGCCATCTCAAGGCATACGAATGCGCAACTGACTGATATACAAATTGAATAATGTCACTGCATCCACCTGGAGAAGCCGCAGCCAAAAAGATGAAGAACCAACACCTTGAATCACAAATACCTTGAACAATTATGCCGTAGCACTGATAGTGGCCGGAGAAGTAAGCCTTTACCTACCATTGGATCCGCAAACCAATGGAGTACACGACTGAAGCAAGAAGCCATCAACTACGCCAACACAACCATTCAATATACCTCCGGTGGCAGAGATATCCTTTAAATCATTTGCTAGTCTGGAGGAAAGGAAAGAAGAGAAAATTCTTCAATGGACAAGATAGCCTTCATTGCACTGTGAATACAACAATAAAAGGATGAACAAGAAATCCCAGCACTGAGACAAATTTTGATATAAGAACCACCTGCAAGCCAACGGAATGCAATCTCAGTAGTAATCTTCCTTTTTGAAGTACGAATTTTTGACATCTTGTTGTCAACACGTAGGTGAGGTTCCAGTATAGAACAAGCATTACAAACGACTCAGGATGCATACAATACATCTGCCTAAAAGTTCCGTTTCCTTCCTTCTGCAGTGCGTATACCCAGCCTTTGATGACTCCCTGTACCTGGTGTGCAAAGAACAGCAAGAAGAAGCAACTCCTCTTCCTCTTCTTCATCTTCATCATCCAAAGACAAGTCCTTGAAGAGGAGGTGATAGAGGAGGTTCTTGTCACCGGATGGGGCAAACAAGGAATGACGATTGGAAAGGGCTATGAGGAAGGAAGTAACGCTCTCTGCAAAAGACAAGATATGGAAC
>SWEM01000632.1:0-17027 GCA_019593585.1 Nitzschia palea | reverse complement strand
AGACTTTTTTGTCTCACCTCTTGGAAACCTAAGACATTTTTGTCTCAAGTCATTCTTGCCTTCACCTAAACCGTGACTGCATTTTGTTGAAGAGGGTTTCTCCGCCCTGTGGTCCCGAATTGATACGGACGGGATTGACGAGACTGCGATAATTTTCCAGACATCGTGGATGCTCCTGGTATGATACGTTTCATGTGAACTGTAAATGCCGATTATATAACGGTTAGTTCTATAAGGAGCGAGACAGATAGAATAGTACTCAACGTCCACCGTACTAATGCGTTTCCACTGTCCAAGAACACTACCATCACCACCTTCTCCTTCGTCAGGGTGGAATGTCGCCGATCAAACCTACTTCGAATTCCACCTGAGTTCTTTCCAAGGCCCAAGCCCGACTAGGCAACGTTGCCATTTTATGTGATCGCGCCATCATATTCTTCATTTTGGCTTTGATGGCCTTGTTTTCAGAAAAACACTTTTCCAAGAAGCCAACATCTGCTCATATTCGACATTCTTTTGCTGCAACTGTTCGGCCGGCATCGTCACTTGAGCAACAGGCAATACTCTGTGAGTCATCGTGCCTTTCGTACCTGTTCTTGAAACCCTTGTTCTTCTGAACGGTCAGATCGTGCTGTCGTTGGATGTTCCTTTCAACCTTATGAAGTGGAATCATCGCATGGGTGTTCGACGTCGAGCTCTTCGATTGCCAGGCAAGACATTGGTGTCTTTATCAGGATAACAGGATTCCAACCAAGCTGGACACAAACATCGTTTTGACAGTTAGCTGAATCAGTGATTGTCGCTCAGGATTGCCAAAGGACATATTGTAGTGAGGTGGTCAATGCCACCTTTCCTTCGGAGCTCAATAGTGACAAACCCGAAGTGCTTCAAGCATTTATTGAATATGCCCTCACAGATTGCGTTGCCAAAGGCAGCAGCGAGTTTTTTCTTGCTCTCTCCTCATCTCATGGAGCTGGTTTTGCTGGCTACGGTGGCGACTACAATACTGGGCGTCGTACGAGAAAGATCAGATCTTCAAACCCCGAGGTTTACTCGTCAATCAAAAGGGCACTTTCATCCGTTTCCGGAGCTCCGTTGATTTTGGACGTATTGGGTTTTGATGCATGTCTCATGCAGGCCATGGACGCAATCGACGATTTCGCTAACATCACAAGGTACTACTTTGCAAGTGAGGCCATGGAACCTGGTCATGGTAAGACATGGAACCTTGTGTTGAAATAATCATCTCGAATTGCTTCTCAATTCCCTTCCTCAATTTTTTCTTCAGGATGGGCATCTAATGAGCTTTCTGCCACCACTAGTGCCATAGACTTGGCAGTAAATGTGTTGGATACTTTCTTGTCGTCAGCACAAGAAGAAGGGATTCAGAGGGTTCCCAAGACTTTGGCAGTGGTTGATACTGCAGCTTACCCTGCCTTCCGTGATGCATGGGATGTCATGTGCTCTGCAATGGCAGATGTCCTTGACAGTGGTAATGACGCTGACTTTCATGCTTTCGCTGATGCGTGCGCGAGCAATCACCCGATCATTTGATGGGTTTTTGGATCTCCAGTCAGCTAAACTCAAGTCAGCCATGGACATAGGAGACTTCATTGTGAAATTTTATCTCACATGCAATCCAGATGAGTCAAGTGAGCTTTACACATTGATGAGCAATGCGTATGATGCATATTCTGCACTGTTTGTCGCAGCCGGAGTTGGGCCAGGTACCGCCAATGCTACTGGAATGCACATCACTTGGGTGGGCAAAGCGGACTTCTTGCTTGTACCAGAATCCTTTGAAGCATGCTTGTTCAAGGACACAGGCTCGTACCCACTCATTGGTGCACCGAACTATTGGCGTTTCCTGGAATCGTACTACTACCCCTCAACTCCCATAGAGAACGTTGGTACAAGCATCTGTCAATCCTCCACCAAATCCAGCCGCAGCCAAAGGACACCAACCGAGCTTCTCATTGATCCAAATATTTTCTTTGTGGATGATGTACATACAGAAGTTCGCACTGAAATCACTCGAAACGTGGATTTTGTGTTTGTTGAATATGGCATTGACGTGACGCACTTGAAGCCAGCAAGTTCGTAGACTAGAAGTTGTTGAACAAGGGAAAACACAACGATCCTCCTTGGCTCGTCGCCGTCAAGTGATGAAGTGGCGATACCGTGAGAGCAGTGATGGAATCAGAAGACTTCAGAATGATACAGAATTTGGTACAGAAGATTACTTCTTCATTTACGGAGGTGATCTTGAAGTTCATTATAACGGATCAAATGTTGTTGCAGCTTGGGATTCCACCTTTTTTTGGATTCAACTTGGAGATACCGTGGAGCCTGTCTATGCCTATGATGATGGTGGCGGTCTCAAGTCGATCCCTGTGTGCTACTTTAACTAGAGTAGTCCAGTCACTAGTCTTCAAATTTCTCTCGGATTAACCGTTGACGACGCTATTGCGGATCTTGAATGTCAATACGGTTTCCTGACCTTTTCAATCGCAGTGAACTCACATCGCAAAGTTACTCTTTTCGTTTATAGAGGAATTCCTTGAGTGAGGTACCGGTGGCCGCAGGGCGAAACATAGCCCCAATTTCATCCATTGAATACTCAGTTGGAGATGAGTACGTCTACGAGTTGCTGGGAGGATGCAGCTCGCTCGTTGTTCCATGGACGCCAGAATCGATTTTCGTTTTACACCCTCAGCGACCATGCTAACCTGGAAAAATTCGGATCGAAAGATGCTTTCCAAGAAATCTACGCGTTTGATGATGACGCGAATATCACTGATGGATACAACTTGGCTTATACCGTTGAATGGAATGCAAGTGGTTCTGTGAATGCCAGTTGTTCCGGTAATGAGGATAGCGCAGAGCCTCCAAGCGTCGGGATTAGGAACTCGCCCAAAGTTGGAACTTGTATCATTACTGCACTCATGTTTGTTGTTACCAGGAGCGTATTTTGGTGATGGTTCCACCCTCTGGTGGATTTCCGGTAATTCCTTGTATCTGTGATGACAGGAAAACTTCCCACTTCAACCTTTTCGCCTTTTCCTTTTTTAATGAAATCGCGGTGGAGTGCTGTGATTGTCCTACTTTGGTAACATTTTATTATAATATACGTCAAAAAGTAATCTGCCAAGGAGGTTCCGTCCTTGTGATAGTCGTTGGTGTTGGTACATCCTTCAACCGTCGTCGTCAAAACTCAAAACTGAAGGTACTATTGGTACCAGATACTACTCGTAATACAAGTATCAGGTACCTAATAAATGTCTTCAACTTGACATTCATGATACACCTACTCATCTACAGCAGCGTAGTTTACTGTTAGTTGCGTGTCATGTGAAAAGCCGATTGTTTCACTGTAGGTTTACATGGAGTGAGACGGATAGCATAGATTTCTAGGTTTCATTCCCTCAGAAGTACTGGTATGGAGTCCCGGTGAACAACACCATCACCGTCTCCTACGTGAATGTGGAATGCCGACGGCCAAACCTACTGCGAATTCCACGCGTGTGCTTTTCGGCTTCTTTGACATCCCCCTGAGCTCGTTCCAATGCGCGAGCCCGACTAGGCAAGGTTGCCATTTCATATAATCGTGCCACAACCTCATCATCGTATTCTCCATCCTGTCGTTGATAATATTGTTCAGAGAAGACACTTTTCCAAGCCAACATTTGCTCATGTTCGACATAGGCTGCATTGATATGCGATTCTAATCCACGAAGACATAATCTCTTGCGCTCCAACTGCTCCGCATCGTCACTGGCGGAACTGGCAATACTCGTGAGTAATCGTGCCTTTTCTCGAATCAAGTTGTATTCTTCCTGTTGAAACCATAGATCTTCTGGACGATCTGTTAACTCTGTCAATGGCTGAACCTCTCTAACTTCTGTGTTGGCATCATTAAAGGAAATGGAGGTTCGACGTCGAGCCACACGATTGCCAGGCAGTATATTGGTCATTTCACCAGTATATCCAATCGATGACCTCCTCGGTGCACCCCCACATTTGAGACTGGATCGTCTCTCTTGAGGTCGTCGGGCATCATTGGTGGAATGTCGTTGTTTGGGAGAAATGTCCATGTCTTCGTACCCATACTTGGAAACATCATCAACCTTCGGTTTCGGGTTCTCTATTACCCGGGCATCATCATAGCCATAGTACTGCCGAACATCGGGAGTGGCCTCTCCATAGCCATAGTCCATCATGCTAGTATTGTCGTTACTGTTGTTGGTGTTTGATTTGTTCCGGGCCATGCTATTTGGTGACATGGATGACTTTTAGTATGTAGCAAGGAGTTTGTGGTTGTGACTGGTGTTTTTCTACCGACTTCCTGCCCCTCAGTGTGGGTTTGCTTCCAGCCAGAGCAATTTTCACGACCCCGTTCCGATACTGCGACAAGGACTACCGGGGTTCGATATTCTTAATTGCCCCGATGTCGTTCCTTTATTAAGTAACTCGAATAAACCTTAACAACAATTATTAACCATAAAGAATAGGAAACAGCCCTTCGGATTTCGTTATGTTCGCTCCACTGAATCTTCTCGATTACTATCGGGAGCAACCGAATATCCCAAGGTGCGAACGAGTACGGTGCCAACTAGAGACGGATTCTCCCCAGAATCAGAACAGTGGTCATTTCCCTGCGCGGGCCATACTCAAAGCCAGATTTATTGAAAAACATGTTTCGACATTTTACGCTAACTGACCCTTCTTTGAGACGATGACTCATTTCCTTGTCCTGTTTCCTTCACTACCCCGTCGACTTAGTTTTCCCTCTGTCACTGTCGTCTCCACCTGTTTGATGTTTTGCGCTCCCTGATTTTCACTTTTAAACAATTCAATTAACTTCAAGATGAAACATAACGGACGGCGATTCTAACCCTTAACCCTTTTTGTCCGGATCATTCGTCATTGCATCAGTTTGTTCTATTCACAATCAATCAAATGTACTTGGAAGGTAGAGTCTCACAATCAACCTGTGTTTCTACAAGGTAAGGTACAAAAAATTGGTTACTATAATAGCGCCATGGTATAGCGTTTTGTTTCTTAATATATATATCTACGATTCATTTCAAGGTTCAAAAATATCAATGTGATCACCACAATGCAATATCATTTTATAGTGACAAGCGGCGAGTTTCAACAGTTCGTCTCTTCCACCATCACATGCGCTGTCCACGATATGCGTTTCATTCAGTTCGTTCCATGACTCTACCCTTTTTTTACGCATGTCTACGATTCTGTCCAGAAACGACCGATGATAGCTAGTGCCTAGATCTATTGAGCCTCTTCGTCTACCTTGGACCAGTTCTTTTTCATGCCGCAAGCCTCAAGGCATCGCAGGTCGTTCGATGTTCGGAAGAAATCTGCATACAGAGTACACAATCCTTTTCGTGCAATAGCTTGGCACCAACCCAAGACCGGCGGTCGCGGCTTGGTGATAGTCACGTCGTAGTACAGAGACTTGACAGTTTGCGGACCGATCGAGCTTGATTTTGACTTGGACGTCAAGATAGCATCGCGCGCTCGGGCAGCTTTGAGGGTTGCATCCTTACGGAATAGTGCAGCAGGATAGATAGTGTAGTCAAAGAGCGCCTTTTCTATATCTTCTTGACCCTTGAGCTGCTTTCGTTCCCTTACTTTCTCGCGTTCCGCCTCTCGCTCATTCTCCCTAGAGTAGCCAGGACGCCTTCCCTTGACGTGCTTCTTGCCTAGAGCGGTGTTAGGAGTAAAGTTGACCAAGAAAGACTCCATATCTCCCAATGGAATTACTCCCTGCGGTGGAGGGGGGCACTTGTCCTCTTTAACCCCATCTTTCGCATCGTGCAAGCAGATTTGTCGCTTTACAATTTCTCGTCGTTGGCGTTCTGTTACCATCCAGATAAAGTTACTTCCACCAAGGACTATGGCTGGTGTGACTTCATTGGCATATACTTCAGGGGAAGTGGGCATCTGAAGCTCCGTCATGTACACCCACCATTGACCACAATCACCACCTACTTGCTTGAGGCGTCGAGATGTTTCCGCGGCACCACCACCGTAACAGATGCCGTTGACGCCACCTGGGCCGCTCAATGAGTGATCGATCCAAGCCATTTCAAATGAGTCCTTGCAGACCTCCCATGCAGCGGGATGGAAGAAGTCTCCATGCATTCGCCACTTGGCAACTTTGGCATTTTCCTCGCTGACGTACGAGACCCTGACAAACGACGGAATCAAGAAAGGAGAGGATGGATTGTTGGAGACAGCAACACTTGCTCCATCAACATCGAGTTCAGCCTTCGGGCTCCCTTGGTTGACAGGCGACGATGCTGCAGCGGCTAAATCAGCCGATGCTTGAAGGAAGGAGCTGACGGCTCGGATGGTTACCAAGGATGTCCATTTGAAAGCCACATAGAGATCATGGTCATCACTGGAAACCAAGTCTGGGTGTGTTGATTTGACAGCAGGATTCGATGACTTTTTGTCGCCCAGATACGGAGGAGCAAGCACTAAATCCTGCATTCTCTTTTCCATGAATCCTGACTTGAGGTCATGACAGGAGTCAGCAGTACTTGCACTTGCGACTACAACAACTTGAACAGGGCTTGGTCGCTCTTCCACTTTTGCAGTACCTTCCTCAATGCGCTCAAGATCAGAGGCTTGACCACCGCAGTGAGGAAGCATAGAGTCCATCCATTCAGTCCATCTAGCCGAAATAGGCTCGCAAACCAGAACTTGGACCCTCGCGGCAATTTGTCCTGTTGCGCACATGGCATCAATCTCTTCCAAGTTTCGTTGGAAATGAGTTGCAGCAGTTTCTTGCTCGGAAGTCCAGTGTAGTGGACCTTGCGCATGGATTGGAGGAGGTGCTGTCTCCCAGATCATAGTTGTTCCCCGGCCCGCCCCTACGGTGTTCATGGTGAACAGGATACGGCAACGATCATCTTTGTTGTTGGATTTTCCGTACCATTTCTCCCATAGAGAACTTTTGATATCGGGTCTGCTGGGACTGCCCATGGCGAGACAGTTTTCTAATAGTCGCAATTGACTTGACTTAGCTGCATCATCTACAAACTTGGTGGAACCGAAAAACTCCGAATGCTCCTTTGTCCCCAAAAGATTATCTGTGAAACGACTTGAGGTGACCCCTGAGTCATCTCTTCCCTCAAAGTAGTCCGCCTTGCCACGCGACTTCGAAAAACGGTAAAATATTTCTAATCAATGACGACAAGAGAAAAACAAGCATTTGAATGAATCTGAATTCACATGTGGATAGCAATAAGAGGAATCGAAATAGAACACCACGTACCTGCAAGGGGCCTGTATATTCAAACCAATACTTGACTTCTTCTGGTGGGGTTTCTTCGAATAGCTTTTGTCGCTCCCGCAAATCCTTCGTGAGGCCTTCCATGTACGAAGGGATTGCATCACCGACCACGCTCAACTGGCGGCGAGCTCCAGTGGTTGCGTCAAACACATTAGTACCATGGCCACTCCACGTGACAAAGGCACTGTACAAGAATGCGCAAGCTGCAATGCACTTAAATGCGGACGCGGCCTTGGACGACGTGACCTCCGAGGTCTCGTCGGCTGTTGTCTCACAGCGAGTCCCTGTTGCCATTATTCCGATAAGTCACTGAGTTGAGAAAATGGAAGCAAACTTCTCTACGCCAATTGAATTCAGAGTCTGTACTTGTAGCAATGCGCTATTCTAATGATGTTCGGCTCAAAGTCAAGAACTTGCCAGTAGTGATTCCGAAAAATAGTGCTGCACTGTTGACTGTGACTTCGGACCTGCCTTGAGAGTTGCCAAACGAGGTGAATGGGCTGTACCTGGTACCAGGTGTGGTTCGTTTCAACGCGCAACGAAAAGCTAGCGGCAAAGCCACCGCCGGCGGGTTGCCTTTAGTTTACTTATATGTGAATGGGTGAATTGCACGAGGCTCTTTCGAAAAATCCGACAATGTCGTTATAATAGCGTTAAACGGGGCGTTCGACTATACAAGGCGTGTGCCACTGCTGACAGGTGTGACTCGAAGTCGGATCAAACGGGTTTCATGTATGACAGTCGATCCGAATTCAGTTTTTCGGAGATGTACATGTAATACTGTAAAATACCACGCTTTTCACTCTTCCTTTTCCCTTGTCCACGCAATGCAGCGTTAACCGTCCTACCTGTCACACCTTGTCAACCATGAGTGAACAAGAATAGAAATAGAGATATTGTCATTGTCCATCCCGTAGAGGCATGCGATGAGTATAGTCCATCAAAGCTTGCATGTGGCGCCAAGCTACCACGACTTACTAACTTTAGTACTGTTTGTATGGAAGACGCCACACGCCAGAAGAACGGCTGGCCATGTGGAGAATTTGTGGCGTGGCCACTTGTAACCGGTAAAGGAATGGATTCATGGTCATGAAATCGGAAAAAGCCATCGATCATTCTCGTACTGATTGTATTCTTGAGATGGTATTATTGCAGTCTTCGGATTCGTTGAATATGCAATGGTAGACCACTGGTTTGCTTAGCAACAATTTCATCGAGACACGTCATGAGGAGGATATGAATTCCAATGGCAAGAGGGGCTTGAAACAGTACAATCAAGGGGATGGGATGAAATCCAACCATGGAAAGTGCAGGATCCGTCACATAGGTCCCTCCCACTTTCAAGAAATTCATCAGTAACACGAGATAGGCACTCGTCAAATCATAGAGACCCATCGAGTTCCAAAAAAAGACAAAATCTTTTGGCCATCCAGTACCAACCACGTCGGCTCCTTTCGAATAGGTGACAAATGCCAGTGGAATGGCTGTTATGCCAATCAAGACATCCAGAAATATGATTTGTAGACCAAGATATTTTGGGATACTACCCCGCCAGAAAGGTAGAATAATGGATAATCCATCCAGGCGGTAAATATTCAATGCAAACATTGCCCACAATGGGACCTTCTTGTAGAGATATGACCGTAGACTTTGCTGGACCCTCAACCAAACATAGATGGTTGTCAAAATCAAGGTAGGAAAACCGAGCAAGACAATCACCCCCATCCAATCATGGCTCGACCATTCATCAGCGTTCCGAAAACATTGATTGCTCAGAGAGAAGAAAACGGAAAAGATCCACCAAGTCAACAAAAACAATCCAAAGTATTCTTTCTTTGGAAGAATGTAACCAACCATGACCGCGATTGTTATAATTGAGGCGATGGGCACCAACGTGTCGAAAAGTCCAAGAGCTGATGCTTCCAACATGATCGGACTTTTTCTTTGTGATTGCTTGTCCATGAATCTATATCCCAGTGCAACTCTTGCGAGTATACCATTCACATTTGAGGGAAGTACTCCTATTATCACAACTAGGTTGTGCTGTTTTTGTGTTTTTGTGTTTTTGTGCTGCTGCCGTTTTCGTGCTTTGTCGGTTGCCACAATCTGTCGGCAGAATTTAATTGCTTACATATCTGTAGTACCTATGTTATTAGGTATTCACTTCTATTGTGATTGTGAATGTTATGTCTCTAACAAATGCAACTTGTCCTTGTGAAAACAGCATCCTGCCAGGTACAGTACTACGAGTGGCCTGGCTGAAATGCATGTGACAAGATACAGCTTGGAGGCAATGCTCCTGATTACACTTCTTATCGATGTGCTGCCTGCCATGGGTTCTTCTTCTTGCTGCTAGCTCACCGGCCAGGCGATGGCCTAATGATAGGGCTGCGAGACCTTGCTTTGATGGCTGCACACGCTCAATTAGACTCGATAGTCATAGTAACCCTAATAAAGCGACGAGCGAGCGACAAGGGAGTACCGGTACGTTCGAACTGTAATTCGATCCAATTTTGTGAATATGGAAATCATGATCGCTCATGATGCATTTCTTGGAATCGATGGCCGCCGTGGTGTACCCAAGGAAGTCTTGATGCCTCCTTGACACTACTTCACGGGTTCTTGTCTCTTCATGACCTGCGAAGCCCTTGCCAACATGTATTGCAACGATTTTCTCGTGCCCAATGGGTTAAAAGGTTTATGGCGTTTAACGTCATTCTCGTATGATGTTCCCTTCGAACGGCCAACCTGATGGTGCAACCCTATGCAATTCTTGCTGTTGTCGCTGGTGGTGTTTGGTCGGGAGGTAACATCATCATCACATTCCGATCGTGCATCCTCAGCGTCCTTGGATGCTCTGGTAATGGCCTCGGCAACCAGATCTCTCGTTGCAATCAAGTATCGATTTCGAATGCTTTCATCGTCTCGTTGCCCGAGATCCTTCTGTCGGCTTTGTTCGCCAAGTACAGCAGCAATACCATCCATCTTGGCTAAACGCTTTTCCATAAAGGCGATAGCACTCCGACCCTCAAGCCCACGAGCTTCGCTAGGAATAGGTGCTCCGACACGAATCTTTTGAACGATGCATCGATCCGCATCCCTCATTCGCTTGAAATCATCCTTATTGAACCAAAAAGTGTGAGCAATCTCCTCTCGGTCGCTCTCACCATAACCACTATTAAAATGTGGAAGCAACTCATGAATAGTTGCATTGTTATCAAACGACACTGTCAGCTTTGATCTCCCTTTCATTTCGTTTTGTTGATGTTTGTTTTCATGCTCTATTGCAGGAAACTTCACATTTACAGATTCGTATTACCGGTAAGTTGATTGGAAGAGAAAGTAGCGTACGGGCTTTTCTTGGAACAGTTGATAGCCATGTTCCCATGCAGTGACGCTCCCAGCACTGGGTCCAATAATGAAAGTCAAATCTCAAATCCGAAGCTCATGGCCTCCCATGATGATCCAAGAGCTTCGTGGACAAATCAAACATATTTTTGTCATGATATGCCTTTCCATGACTAACATACCGATTCGGGCGTTTCTTTCATAAATGCCAACCTATTTCGGATAGTACACCAATAAATATGTGAGAGCTATCCAAGAATCTCACTACCGGCAGGGGTCAAGAGGCTAAAGTCACATTCGAATTTCCTGCCAAGATGGACAAGGAGGACTGCCGAACCGGGGTTCACCCTCAGAAGGTCATTTATTGAATGGGTAAGAAGAAAGGCAGGGAACCAGGTTTTTTGTTCGCTGGTCTTAATTTTTGGGACATGCGAAGTTTGTCGCTGCCACGACCATCATAATTCAGGTTCACCATTGTCCCGGTATAGAATTGTGTACCTGGAGTACTTCGGTAGGTGGGGTAATACCGAACAGTGGATGTTGGCGCTTACAAGTTCCAGTGTTTAGTGCTCACAGTAATGCATGTGAGTTTGGTTGTAGAGAAACGTTTTCCCTGGATACAAAAACTGCCTCTAAATGCCTGGAACTTCATGGAAGTGACATGTCATAGTAATGGTGTTCACAGTTTTATGGTGTTCATCCATGGTCTCTGGAGGCAAAAGAAATTCCATACGCACTGCAGCTATGATCAGTTTCACGGTCCATGACCAATAAATAATTCCATTTGGAACTCATTGGCAATCACAATGCATGCTATGAAATTGTCCCAAGGTGATTGACAGTGAGTGTGGTCGAGCACACAGGATGCCTTTCTACTCGTCTTTCTTTTGTCGGTTGACCTTGACACCTTTATGTACTATCGTTACAAGTGCACAAGTTTACCGAGTTTACCCAGTTTACCCTCTAGTTAGTACAGGTAAAAGCGCCCACGTTTACTACCGGTCGTACCAGGTACTACGTTAGTACCAGGTACCTGGTACGAGGTAACATACCGGTACGTCC
This sequence comes from Nitzschia palea, assembly GCA_019593585.1. Taxonomy (NCBI): domain Eukaryota; phylum Bacillariophyta; class Bacillariophyceae; order Bacillariales; family Bacillariaceae; genus Nitzschia; species Nitzschia palea. Next base: position 5,293 of record SWEM01000632.1, on the reverse strand, counting down.
ATGTAAGAACAAAGCGTGCGTTGTGTGGTACAATTCCTCGTGACTGATGAGTCATGAGACAATGAGACGTCACTCATTTGGGTCCCGCATCTCCCTCCGGCGTCTGAGTCTTGCAATCGTAGGTATGTGTATAAAGAGGTATGAATAACATGCCGTGGCCCCAAAATGTCTCCATTTCAAGTTTGTTCCGACGTTTGATACTTGTACCGAAATGAAGATGTCGGCAACGGTTGTAGAGGAATCATCAGCAGTGGTTGACAAGCTGTCGTCGTTATTGGCGCAAGGACCAGCTCATTTTGAAATTACCATCTTGTCAGGCACGCATTCTGATGCAGATAAATCCAAGGGACAGATCTTGTCATTGGATGAGTCCTTGGTGCTTGTCGATGGACGATACTTGGGATTGGATGCCCGCAGTCTTCCCAGCATGACCAGAGAAATTCGTCAACAGTACAAACGATTAAAGCTGCGCCTCGACAGTAATAGTCGTATTGGTGACGACACAACAACTTGGTCCATCGAATTCTTGAAGACTCTCTCGTGTTTGTTGTTGGTCAATCCTGATCATGCCACCGCATGGGCTGATCGCCGACGATGTCTTATACGGAGTGCCGAAATGTCGAAAGACGATTCCAAGTTGGTATGGACCAAAGAACTTGAATTTGTAAATTTACTCATGACCCAACACTCCAAAGCGTGAGTACGACTCATAGGGTGTTCCACGTCACTACTTGTCACCTATCTCATGGAAACTACCGATGTGACGGCTCCCAATTCATTGCAGTCCTTTCTCTTGGGCACATCGAAAGTATATACTGGGCAAACTAACACCCACAACAGCCGGCGAACAAGATGACTGGCCACATCTTCTTTCTCTTTTTCAAAACGAAGTCCATCTTTGTCGTGATGTTGCCGAACGATATCCCAAAAACTACTATGCCTGGACACATCGGAGATTTGTCCTGTCTAACGTTTTGTTGTCTACCAGCGTTCCCGTGGATACAAAATTAAAATTACTGGAAATCGAATGGGATGCGATTGTCACAAAATGGTTGCCATTGCATATAAGCGACCATTCGGCGGTCCATTACGCGTCGCAAGTTTTGGAATTGTGGATGGCCCAACAGCATCATTCATTTACCACTACAGGTAGCATGGACAGCGAATCCTCGACACTGGCCGCTCGAATCATGACCCAAGTTAGGGGCTTGATAGATTCGTTAGAAAGTCATGAAACTCTTTGGATATTAAGGCGATTGGTAATTAGAATTCTTTGGGAGTCCAAGAATCCATCTTGTGAAACCGTGGTACTCGAAGACGTGAGGGAAGTAGCAACTTCGATTGAACCAAGAAGTGGCGAATGTGTGACGACCAATTTGGTCAAACCAAATATTCATGCTCTGACGTTCTTGGCATGGGTGGGGGAAATTCTACATTTGAGCAACCAAGCAGACCAAAGTCATTGTTATTTTTCCTGGGCACGCAATGACAGCTCAACACAACTCTCGCTCTTACATGTAGATTTGTTTTCCATGCTTCGAGACCATCCTCAGGTGTATCATAACTTATGGAAGGAAACCGGATAAAGTGATCAAGACTGAAATAGTCGGTGCTAAAAGTGATCAACCTGACTGTGAGATCCAAAATCCACCATCCTATGATGATGAAGATGATTACTTCTGACATGAATGTGGTAGTGGTACTTGTGCTGTGTAGTTGTATCGGCCATCTGCTTATCTGGTTATCTGGCATACCAAGTGCCTGACTGAACCGTGTGCCGGTAGTTTAACGTCAGTACTTTTACCTGTACATGGTACCATTGGTGGATAATTGAACCTGCTTGTACAAGGTACCAGGTACGCGTACCAGGTCAATAAAATTTTCGCTTACTATTGTATTCGCTGTGCCGTTTTGCCTGCTGTTCCCTGTTCCTAACGTGAACTCCGTATACTGTTCGCGCGGAACGGAGTATTTACTGGCAAAGGAGATCCTCGGAGTGGAGATGTCCCGGCGATTAGTTGTAACAGGTCTCCATCAACTATGGACGTTCAAGTACGTCGTTTCATTGAAGTCTCGTCAGCAGGACCGCTTACCTCATCTTTTCACCCATAATCACCTGTATCTAGATTCCACTTAATGGCTCTTGGCTACATTTGCAACTATAGCCAATGCTGATCTTCGAATCACTTTCAGCACCAATCAATATTCTTCACTGACATCGTCGTGTGATGATGAAAGTTGAGGAGTACTCGTAGGCGCAAGATACCGACAAGACACCTTCTTTGTCGGTGGTCCCCTTTCTCGTAAAAAAAATGCATGGTTGCAAAAGTGGAGGCAAACACAATGATACCCGATGTCGAATTGTCGAATCCAAACCATGACACGCGAGAGACAACACTCTCCATTGAAATCAGTGTCGATGGTGAAAATGAATTTCCAAAACCAACAAGTGACATCCGTCAAGCCAATCTAGCAACGTCAATAGATGAGCGAGTTAACGTGGACTATGAATACTATCTGGAAAACACCTCCGTCATTACACCAGTGGTGCGCGTGTCTGCCAGTGACGAGGAAACGCAAACAACAGAACAAGACGATTTAAACCACGGGGAGAAGAGTACATCTGAAACTGGACGATTACCACAGGAAGAGAGCTCAAGATATCGCATCATCACTTCGCTACTGGACAGAACAGTTCGACAGAGTGTTCGGAAATCTTCCGGTAGTACCCCGCCGTGCGTTGGCGAGCTCAGTCAACGACTTAGTCTAGCGAGTGTTGTCGATCCTTCACTCCTGGGACCGAACCAATGTTCAGCCATTGTGGTTAACTACATCTCTGCAGGATATATATTGTTGCCATTTGGTAAGACCAACATGCTTTTCTTGCTCTGGGCACGGAAACCTCTATGGCGATCTTGTTTGCTAACTGTATACACAATTTCGACCTCGCTCGTCGCCGACCCTACCGTATCCCTGTCATCTTCTTCTGGGCTGTTTCTTGATTCACACTCTCAACAGCATTCTCGCAAGCTGGTTATGTCTTGGCCGCTATCCTATTTGGTTTCGTCGCGCTGCAGAGCTACATCACCTCATTGTTCATTCTAGAAACGTGTGCTCGCGCCGAGACTGCCAACTGGATGTCCTCAGACGGTAATCTCCCCAGTATGTACTCCATGGCCATTCGTGATACCAAGTATGAGCTTTCATCATTGCAACAGAGATTCCTTGGTCACAAGTGGACAAGATTCTTCTTGTGTACCACGGCTTGCGACTTGTATGGTATCACTTGGCTTGTTGCATCCATTTTTGGACAGGCAATGGCCGAACAAGTCTCGGTAGCCGGAACGGATGAAGACTACAAGGTGTGGATCGGTGTATTTATGCTCATTACCGTTCCACTTTCGTGCACCAGTATTTTGGATCAGGCACTGTTGCAATTCATTTTCCTAGCAGGCCGTACGTTGATGGTCTTGTTGATGATGGGAACAATCATTGTTGCCATAATCCATTCAGATCAAGCATACTTTGGCGATCAAGTCGGACCAGTACGAGATACACCTGTCGTCGACTGGACTCACACCATTACCATTATCCAAACAGCCATCTTTGCCACATCCTTTCAGTTTTCTGTACCAGGAATGGCGGGTGTCTCCAACAACAAAAAGTCCATGACTGCTATCTTCCGCAATGCCGTCACATTTGCGTATGTGAGCAACGGGGTGTTGGCTCTGTTGATGGCGTTCTATTTTGGAAGCAATACCAATCCAAGCAGCAATCTGAACTGGTCCGAGTATCATTCAGCAGCAGGAAGCAGTGGTCTATCATCGTTTGTGTCAGGCTATGTGGTACTATTTGCTGCCATTGATGGTTTGGCAGTGTATCCATTGATGTGTTGCTCTCTGGGTGATATATTGTTGGCTTGGGTATTTGGAGACAAGGCTCCCATTGCGGAGAGTGATCGTAAGACTCGAGTATTCTTTCGTGTGCTTGCGTCGTTACCCCAGTGTGTTGGTGCTTTGTTTGTTCGTGATCTTGGAGTGCTTGCCAAGTATGGAGGTGTTTTTACCATTCTATCGTATATTTGTGCACCGTCGTTACTATATCTTGCATCTGGTCGAGTCATGATGAAGCATGACATGCCGAGCACAACATATTATTCGAGCAAATATTTTTCCAAAGATTGCGTTGCCATTACAATATTGACGATAGCGGTGTTGATAATCGTTGGTGTTGTGTTTGACTCGGTCCTTAATCAAGAATAAGTGCTATCCCCCCTTGCTGTCGCTGTTTTCCGTTATGGTATTTTCCTATTGACGTACTTCATTCATCACTGTCAACCCGTAGTGTGTAAAAGCAGAAGGCATGGGATGCTAAAATCATCAGTTGAGCTTGATCACGGTGTACAAGACAGGTTTGCAATTTCATGAAACGCAAGCCTTGGTCGAACAGATGCGTGCGTACAAACAGGCATAGGCCACCGTGTAATGTAAACTTGACTTATGCCTCAGGGGAAATTGTTTGCAACTGATATTTTTTTATATAACAGTAAGCAACATCCAAAAAGTCTCAGCATTCTTATCCACTCATCAGAGGGGAAGTTTACAGCTTTACTGTTATTAGCTCGAAGACACAAGATCCTACTAACGGTTTGTACTTTTCAGAACACGCTATGGTAAACGACCGTACTTGATCTGACAATTACAATCAAATGAAAACCGAAGAGAATAACCTTCGCGAAAACGGCATATCTTCGTCGCTTCCGCTGAGTGAGTGTGGTCCAGATGACGTTGATCACGGTTCATTCAAGGCATGGTCGAGGCTACCAGATAACGGCGACAACGTGTTACGAGAGTCGATGGACGAGCAGCAAGATCGTTGTGAAAGTAACGCATCAAACAATAGCTCAACAGGGCAGGGAGGCAGAGATTCAACACAGGGCAGCGGCAAAGTAACAGAAGGCACTTCGGTGGGGACTTCTATTCTACAACAAGCGAGAACGACTGATACTACTACGCAATTACCAAAACAAGAGGACTCCGAAGAATATCATGATCGAGTCCCACGAGGCTCAAGATTTTCTAATGCTTCTCTCTTGATTCAAAATGCAAGGAAAAGTGTACTCAGTAGCGGTGCTTTGGTCGCTGAACTGAGCCAACACCTAAGTCGAGCGAGTGTTGTCGATCCTTCACTCCTGGGACCGAACCAATGTTCAGCCATTGTGGTTAACTACATCTCTGCAGGATATATATTGTTGCCATTTGGTAAGACCAACATGCTTTTCTTGCTCTGGGCA
>SWEM01000631.1:0-17043 GCA_019593585.1 Nitzschia palea | reverse complement strand
TATAGTAGAGTACTAAGGTCTGAAATTGTAAATTTGAGCAATGGGGCATATATATCGGCTCAAATTTACTGTAAATTTGAGACGTGACTGCTCAATTTTCATTCACGAGACAGTGGAGGAGGGCAGCGGAAACAGAACAAGAGCAATAACACACGACACCATGAACATCACGACCGACCCCGACCATCAAAATGCACGAACATTGAAGGCGACGTCAAACGCAACAATCAAACAGAAAAAGTTTAAAATATTGTTTCACTAATAAAGAAATATTATTTCTATTGCATGGTACTCCTCATGACAACTACACTTGGGCCAAAAAATGTAAATGCCAGATACGACGACACACATTCCAAAAGTGATGGCAAAGGAGCAACCGAAGCCTCTCCAACAAAACGCACGAGGACGACGAACAAAATACCAAAAGCATAGAACACTAGATAAATCAAATGACTACGTAGCATTGACCGAACACAGACTTACCAGAATACCATAGTAGATCATGCTTTCATCCATCGTCGTTGTGAGTTGCGAGCGTGAGTGTGAAAAACAACTCGTCCCACTTGCTTGTTTGAAAGCCTGGTAAAAGGTACCAGTTACAAGTACCAGAGTGATGAGCCGCCTGGTACCTGGTACAATTGTCAAGTACCTGTACGTGAAATTTAAAATTGCAAATGAGACACGACCTCTCATTGTATTGAACGTCTCTCGACGTTCGCCGCTGTTATACTTGAACGAAAACATACGCCTGTAGATGCTCGAATTTCGAGCTTCTCTCTAAGTAACTCGTCTCATTTTTACTAGTATATTATATATTGAGGGGTGGATAATTTTACTTCTCGAATTTACAAAAAAACACTCGTGCGCTTGGGGATTCGGTCAGAAGTAGAGACTGCACTGGTGGCGCCATTGGCATCAAATCCCATCGAAACTACACAAAAATCCCCCACCACACCAAATACAGCTAGGAAGTCCAACAGTGCAAGGATGCTCAATCATCGCAATGATTCCATGAAGGTCCCTGAATCTGTAAGTAAACGCAGGCGGCTTGATAACTCATCGACTGAGAGCAGGCTATGGTCACCTGTACACACGACTTCTTTGCAAAAGAAACAGGCTGCCACAAAACATGCTGATAGCTTATCGCGTAATACAGCTGTAGCCCAACAAGACCCATCGTCATCATTCTGTCTGCTTTCTACCAGAAACATCTTACTTAATAAAGATTGGTCGACCATTCGACTCATGACTCAATCAGAGTTGGATGAAGTAACTGCTTCCTACTTTCTGGTGCATGCAGAAGGTGGATTGGATGTCTTGTCAAGGCTGTCACCCCTTGAAGTTTATTCGGTGGATCGATTGAAAGACTTCCTTCATTCACGAGTGTCCGGGCCTCCTGGATACCAACCACGCCAGCAACTTGGTGAGGTTGTACTGCATATTGGATCGGCGAGAGAGCAATATCTGGACAAGTATTCAAAACTGTTCCATGTCGCCAGACAAAGGAGTGTATACTTCAAAGAACACAAGAAGATCCTTCCTTCTGATAAGATGTTTGCTGATCTTTGCAAGTCCATATTGAAATATGGAAATATTGACAATTCACGTTCCAAGTGCCAATATCGTGTTAATATTGGCTGCGGCGGTCAACACTTTCCTGATGGAGCACCAGCAAAACTCATTGGAAAAGGTTTTGCCGCGAAGTTGGACAGCGACGAGGACTTTGACAGCGTTGACATTCTGTCATCTATTGGTGTATTGGTCGAGTTCCTATGGCGGGTTTCGCAGGATATGCAAAGAGATGTTTGTGATGCGCCTCTTGCTCCTGATCCTGTGCGATGGAACGCATATGCAAAACATTTGTGCTCATATCTATTCATTGATCATGATGTTGGGTTCGAGGACATCACTCTGGTGATATCTCCGCTCACCGATAAGGAATGGGATGTCGTCTCTGAACACACTGATGTAATGAATGACAACCTCGGGGGGTATTCGCGTACGTGTGTCTTCAATGCTTGTTTTTCTTTGGATCATGATACGTTCATGCATATGCAAGTCATCGGCAATTTCCGACGAACTGTTCGACAATATATGGTGCCGTTTGAGAAGTCGTTGCAATCTACTATTGGTAATGGTAGGAGATATATTGTATCTTGGAAATCAAATATGCAGTCGATATTTGCTGGAGTTTCCACCACTCGAATTTGGGATCCATTTGATCGATCACAGTTCTTTCTAGACAATGATCTACCTTTTACGAGACTACAGATATTCGATGGGTCGAAGAACGCCCCCCAGCAAACATCTGTCTATGGAGATTACTTACTGACGGAGATTGGGTTGTCCAGGGTGACTTCTTTTTCCATGTTTATAGATCCAATCAGTAAAATGAAGGATAAACTGAGCACCGATCAACGAATTGAATTGGCCTTTCTTGCCAGTTTCCTATCAAATCCATTCTGGTTTCACTACAGTATGGAAGCGTTAAATGCAAAGTGCAACCAGCCCAACCACACGTTCATATTCGGAATTCATCCGATGTACGACGTGATCAAAGAACTGTATTCAACATTTGGTGCATGGCAAGGAGGGCCACATAACCGTTGGTCACCATGTGGAGGTGCAGTGCCTGTTGTTCAATTATTTGGCGCACATCCATCCGCAACTCATGAAGAGAAACAAGTGGGGGTGGAAAAGCTTGAAGCCATTGTTGAAGTACTCTTTTGTCATCTTGAATGGGTGAATTCATTGAAAGGGAAAGGATTGGATCCTTTGATTGACCTACCTCTATCCACCATCCAACTTCAATGGGAATCTATTCGGACACGAGTATTTGATATCATTCCATGTCAGTTCAGTCTGTTTCGCCTAAGTGTGTTTACAACAATTGTGATTGGTTGCAATGAGTTGCTATCCGGTCCGCATTTGAAGCAAATTATGATACCCCTGCCAGGTACTTCATCATTCAAACACCTTCTCGCTCCAAGTAAGGGTCAGATGTCAAAGCAATCGGCTACAGACCTTGCAAAGAATACAAAAGAAGTTATCGTCCAACCCAATGAAGATGATCGAGTGACAGCTAACGATCATGATCGACTGATGTTGTACCTTTCCAACAGTTTTGGACGAAGGCAATACGTCCGTGATGAAATGGAATGCCTGTTGTGCGAGAGCCATCCGGGTCGAAGTCTCGATTGTCGCGACTGGTTCTGCAAAGGGCAAAACATTTTTGACTGCAATGATGATGGAAACATTCTAATTCGATCATACGGAAAGGAGACCGAATGGAAATCAATGGGATCTCCCAAACCATGGTCCTTCCAGTTCCTCAAACAACGACGTTTGGGCGTAGACCCATCGATCTCTCAGAGCGTGTACTACAAAGTAGACAAGTCAATTGCCCAATTCGCTCATTCGTTTGGAATGGAATTACGACAGTTCCAAGAGAGAATAATTTTCAATGGAAGAAGCAGTATCAAGTCCAAGCAACAAAGTGAACACTACGACAATCCATTTCTAAACCGATCCGCACGTATGAACAATCTTACAATACACCACTACCGATCGGCAAGTATGTTCTCGAGGCAATACTGCGAGGAAACAAGAAAAAATAAGATGGTTGTGCTGGGGAATGGGGAGAAACCAAAGAATTTGCTTCATGAGAGCAACGCGTTTGAATCATTTACCCATGGGATCGCACTATTGGACAAAGTAAGAGACACAATGCACTTGGTATGTGGTCCGGAGGAAAAATACAAGTCAATGATTGCTGGCTGTTATCATCAAGAAATCGAAAATGGTACTCCGCGCAGAATCACGTATTTCCCCGGTCATTTGGACAAATGTTATATCCACAATGTCTGGTTTGTTCCTCTCAGCTGTAAACAGTTTTTCACCTTCGTTGCTGTCCCATTATCCTGGAGTATACCACAAGATGCTGACTCGAATCTGGACTATCAATCGTGGTTGAGTAAGATCAGTCCCGATGAACAAAAATCAGTGCAAGAGTTCCATGATCTTTTCAAACGTGATGCCTGTAAGTTCATGAAACTTGGCTCAGTCACATCTCTTGTGTTTTCGAACAAGTTGGGGAGCGTGTTACAATTTCCACCCAATCGTTGCTTCCATGCTACGGTAATTCCAGCTGAACAACAACAAGCGACAACTACAAGTCCATGTCGAGATTTGCTTATATTCCATCCTTTAGTGACGATGTAACGCATTGCAGAGGACAAGATACCAAAGGTACTACAGATCGTTACCTATATATTCCTGAAGTTTCTTCCTCACTTGTCTGACCACATGCTCACTTCCAAGGTCCACGTATGCCCTACGATTGCTTACACGATTTGGCGAGTTACTTTCTCTCAATATTTCACTCCATGCCAACCAAACGTATGCCCATTCATTGCGCGGCCTTATCAACATAAATCCATTATTTGTACTAGGAAACAAATAATCCTCCTTTGGAGGCTCATGGTGGAAACATAGCAGCGCCGATTCAATGGTGGCAACTGGGATTGCATAGATTTTGGGCTTTTTGGAATTGGTGTATTCCAAAAAGTAATGGGAAGTTAAAAGTGTATCCACAAATGATGAACTTCCCCGACCTTTGGGTTTGTCTGCACCATGTACTAAAGCCATCAATTGATGAGTCCCATCATCACTATCATTCCTCTTTTGATAAAAAGCAAGACAACGTCCAGGATATAAGCGCGGTGGATCTTCATCCCATTTTATGTTCACAAAATCGTACCAAGGACCGCTCTGACCATAATTGGGAGTTGCTCGAATTCGAGATTGATCACGAAGTTGGACTTCGCAATGAATTTCGTAAACATCCAGAGAAGGTTCTAATTGGAAGAAAGCTTCTTTGATTGCTCTGTCTATGCACGCTTCTCCAAGAACCTTTCCTTTTCGGTCTAATTGAAACCATTTTCCACTTCCAGCACAGTATCGAAAGTTTGGTACACAACGAGTTAGGCTGTCTGTGTGAGAAGGCGCCTGTCTTCGTTTCTTGGCAGTGAACACATCTTGTTGTGTTAAGAAACCCGCATATTTTGACATTACTGTCTCATCTTGAATACGATGCATGGCCTGACATTCAAAGATACTATTACCACGTTGTTGTGCTGTTGCAGCTACACTTTTGGCTTTTGTTTTCAGTAACCGTTCCCCCGTCTGGCAATCTGAGTGCATACATGAACCTAGACATCGGTGATTTTGTCCAGCACGTTTGTTGGCATGGACCTTTGTTGTCCGGGAGTCAACCGAGTCATCACCGCGATAAACCAATTTTTCAAAATACTGGATCAGTGTTCGACTGCCAAAGTCGATGAGATCAAAATTCTCTTGCAGTGCAGCTGGTAGAGTGAAGGAGTAACGGCAAAATGCATGGAAACTCAGTAAGTATTCCATGAAGTGGAGGAAGCATTTGATATCCTGGGTGAGTATAGCAGCGGTACTCCCAACACCTTTCCGTTTTGGTTTTCGTCGATAGTGTTTTTGTGCGGTTCTTTCTATTGTTACAAACCGACTGCGATTGAGAACATCTGATGCAATCTTGGGAGAAAATGCCTGAACGGCTTTATGAAGTAAGACACGTGAGATTTTAAAATTGAACCCGAGGTTTTGGTAATAGTTTGGAATGTTTTTCTTTGGGAAAGATGACGGGTATTTGCAATCCCCAAGGTCGCAATGACTGATCAGGGAATGAATTTGCAAGAGATCCAGTGATTCGAGAATCTTCATGTCGAAACCATGTCGTGACATGGCGAGTAGACGCTGTTCTATTTCCACAACTGACAATTTGGTTTGCATATGTTTCTCCCAATAAAAGGGAGTACGTGATTCAGCATCACTATTTTTCTTTTCGATTTCCTCCGGATCCATGGAAGCTTCTTTTGGTTGCTTCCGAGGATGGTTCTCTTTGTTGCCATCATAGTTATTGACTTCGTCTTTCATTGACCAAAAGGTAAGATATTTTTGTATTTGTCGTGCATGACCCTTTTTGACAATGTTGGCTACATTTTTGTACTGTAATGACAGGGCAAGGATGAAAATACTTCCTACCTTTTCCCCACAAGTGATTCGTGTCTGATTGCTAAAACCTTCTGTTAAACGCCATCGGGGGTAATTTGATCTGACTGAAGATCTCGAAGACAGTAAAACGTTCCTTATGATCGACTCAATGTCCTGTTTCTCCGTTTTCGTCAAGCCATCGAAGACAAGATCAGCAATGTATTCAAATAACCCTGATTCAGTGCTATGCATGAAGTCATCAAATGTGGCTTTGAAGATGCCAGAACTCCAAGATCCAAAGTCAACGTCATCGAAGGCATTTCGAATGGCATGTTGCGTAAAAGGGTATTGGAGAATCTGTGAATTCATTTGTTGTTGTCTCTTGAGGTAATTCTCAATTACTTTCTTTTCACTGTTGTTGCAAGGGATTGAATATTGATTGGCTATTTTGATAAAATCATCATTGGATGTGAGAACAGATTCTACCAAACGTTTGACAGTTTCAGAACATACGTCAACACATTGGTGAGCGGCATCGTCAACGGTTATGTATGAGCACATACAGGAACGATGTACCCGACCAGCCCCACCAGAGTTGGCATGTTTCCTCCCACACAAGGTATCCTGAGACTTTTGATCCCCCATCACAATCATGACGGGAAGTCGTGCAATCAGCTCGATTTTGACTCCATTCCTTTCAACGGCAACAACAGGTGGGTTTTTCTGGGCAGCAATCAAGTCTTCTAATAAAACAGCAAGGAAGTCGTGATACAATTGTAACTGTGTTTGGTCATAAGTGTCATTGTTTTGGTCACTTTTAGCAAGTGGTGGTATGAAACCAAGGTGGCGCCACGAGCCATCTTTTTCTCTTGCTTCCCGAGGTATGGCTGCCGTTGTAAACAATACAGGCTCAAGACTGTACCTCTGAAGAGCATCGGTCCCTGTCTTGTCCATATATATGATCAAAGGGAGCATAACATCTTTCTCTTTGTTGAAATTCTTGTAAGTATCACACTTGTGAAATGTATCAGCCATCCAGGATGAGTTCCACAGTTCTGACTTTGTTGCGAAATCGATGTGGTGATCAGTGGTAATGATGTCATTGTCAATTATATGTATGTCGCTCCCGCAATTGTCAAGAAGATCCTGCAACATGCCAACAAAAGGAAATTTATATACATCGTAGCCAGATACTTTACGTCGTTGAACTTCAGGACAGGGGAATCGATGATACAAGGATTTCATAAGACCTTCTCGGGACATTGCTTCTGATATTTGGAAACCATTCTTGGATTGTTTATTCAAAAGGGCCTTAACCCTTATCTTAACGATGGCCGAAAGTTTGAGCTTTCTTTTAAAAGTGGGCAAAAACCACAATTAGAAGGACTAAACTTTGACCATTCTTTTAGTGTTGTCCTACACAATCATTTATAACCGTTTTTCTTTTTCGAATAAAAAGGACTTAGGTAAACGAAGAAGAATTGCGCAGGAAAAATTCAAACGGAAAGATTGCCTCTAAATGATGTTATTACATTACATATGTACGTATAGAAGCATATCATGGAGCCGAAACCTCGAATGCATGCAGTCGCAATAGGCATTGGTCATGCCTGAAGGATTTCATCACACACTGACATGTTGAGTGACTTGCTCCAGGAGGGAGTCAAGTGAAGCATCACACTCATCATCGTTGTCACTGCTACTTTCGTCACCATTTGTTTTGTCGACAATTTTGGCATTTTCCATTGTGATTGAAGTAGTTCTTGTACTTTCATTTTGTCGTCTCCGTTTTGTTTGTTTTCTTGATGATTGCTCATTTGAGCTTGTTGTTGGTCGTTTCGTCGACTTTCGACCACGTGTTCTGCCTTTCTTTGTTATTAGATTATGTCGCAGCATCCAATCCTCCTTATTTTTGTAGAGCACAGATGAAACCTTGACTCCGTGATGCCGGAAGGGTTGATTGCTGGAAGCTGTTGGCACTGTGCTTCCTTGTCCCCACAATCCTTTCTCAATGTAGAATGAATGAGCTTTGCTCCAACAAGAGTCGGATACCTTGGGACATCGCCACATTGCCAACTCTCCTGCAGTACTCTTCTCCACCGCATTCATGAAATTTTCCTTTGCGTAGGACATAAGATTTGGTGTTGTTAGACATGCTCGAATCCCATGCTTGCCACAAAATGCCACTGACTTCGTCCTTGTTTTCCTTCCCTCAAACAAGCAGACCTGACAGCACACTCCCTTGTATGTCTTCACTGGCGCTTCTTCCGTATCTTCACTTTGTGGGCTTGTTGTGATGTATTGGTTGACCATCAAAGGGGTGCACAAAAACGCTTTGTCAAACTTCATCTTCCCTCTTATGCCTTGAGCAGTTGCAATCGCCTCGTCTTCTTCATTACTGTTGTCATCATGATGCTGGTCCTTGTTCATGGCCTCCAAAGCATCATTGTTTGTCATACCCTCATATAGACTCCAATCAGTATCAAACAACTGAGAACAAAGTTTTTCCCTGTAGTTGTAGCGATACATACCTTTCTTTTCATCCGGATTCACCATGAAGTAATGAATTTCTGCATTTATCATTCCCACATCAAGCAGTGCCATAGTCAACTTGAGATACCATTTTTTGAAGGCATGACGCTTAGCCAAGCTGTATAATGACATGAGTTGGTCAAAACGGTCAACTGCCTGCATGCCATGGTTATATTTACGAATGGCAGTGGGAGCACTCTGTCGTCGTTGTTCTTGTTGAATGCGTCGCTTGACATGCGTCATCTCCGTCCCATCCGCAGTAGTGATTAGATGAACTGGGTTCCCATCAATCCACCCAATTGCAACAAGGTTATTCTCCTCATTCACTGCCAAGCGACATGCTCCCCGTCTCTCCTTCTTAGCTTCGGCCTCAGTGAACGTAACAACCTTTGGAAACATTCGTCGATTTGTCATGCAAGTCCCACGAGCATAGAGTCCCTGTTTTCGAAGTTCGAGGAAAACTTCAGGCGAGGTGTAGTGCCGATCCATATTTATCACTCTCCCAGTATGGTAGAATGGGCGCGTAATATCCATCACTAGTTTTGTAGTCTTCCCGAACTCATTGATGTCTTCACCATCCCCATCATCCTCTTCATCTTCTTCGATAGCCACGTCCGCCCCGCCAAAGTATCCATCAGCTCTGTCACTCCCATTTCGGGTGTGAATGACAATACGTAAGCAACTGTAGGAATCTGAATCGCATAATGCATAGAATCTGAAGTGGTATTTCCCGCTTGGTTTGGTATTGTTGTAGAAGATAAGATTTCGTCCATACTTGGATCTGCATGCAACAGAAGTCTCATCATGTGCCAGGTCGCTCCCTGGAATAATGTAGTCTCCAAGAGTTTTTTTCAATATATTCAGCAGTGGCCGTACCTTGTAGAGGGCATCATTTGACGATTCTTCAGGGAAGCCCTTCTCCGACATATGCAGCATCCCTCTAATAGCCTGGAAACGTCGAAGTGGCATCCTATCGGTGTATGGATGCCACCTCTTGTCCTGCCATGAGTTCGTGTAGGTCTGGCCAGGGGTTGGTCGCATTGTCATCTGAATTAGGATGCCTAAAAAAGTAAAGAGTTCGTTCAAGGTAAGTCTTGATGACCAGTTTACCGTGGGACCATCCTCCACTAGAGTAGCTTCTGCTTGTCTTCTTGCAGCATATCTGTTTGTTTCAAACACAAAGAGCTTCCAAAATTCAAGTGGCAGGAATGAGAGAAATGAGCTGAGAGGGTTCATAAATCGTGACTGCTTTTCTGCCTTGATAGTAGATCGCTTCTTCTGGTCGTAGATACCTAGAGTAGGTGAGCAAGCTGTGTTTGTAGCCCATAGCAGTCCGTCTTGATTTGTCCTACTAGTCGACTGTCCCGCATTTTTTTGCAGAGACGGAAAAGCAAAGTTGATGGAAATGTCATCATCCTTGTCGCATTCTCCGCTCTCATTCTGATCATCATCGTCTTCGGATTCTCTGTCTTTTCCCTCATCATCACTTGGTATTGCTGTGCCAGGAGCAGACCCGTCGTTCGCTCGCAGGAAACGCGATACATCGACTCCGAGGGGATGCTTGGATTCATCATCTAAGACATGTTGCAGATTCCGAGCTAGCTCAATGGCCGGCTGCAGCACATTGATATCGGTAACCGACTCCCCAAGTGCAGTGTGCTCCCACTCAACTCGATACATGCAGGCGGTTTTGGTAACCTTGTCACGACGGAGAATGACCCCGAACAAGTACAAACGGGAGCCAACATTTTTCCCATACGGAATGTAATCGTTGCTAAGGAGCCAGCCAGGTCTTTCAGGACCATCTAAGTGGAAAGCCACTCGCATCCGCACAAAGGGATCAACAGTTGTTCCATCTTTGGGGAGAACTATTTTATTCTTCAGCTTCTTTGCACGTGTGGATAACGGCTTTCGTTGTGGTGGATCATTTGTTGTATCCATTGTTTCTGTATCATGTGGGGCGGCTCGTTTTCTCACGACATGACCAGTTGATTTCCTGGGTTGCCTCCTTGCTGGCACTGACAATTGTGTCAATGAATTTTTTGATTTACTCTCCGAGATCCCTTTTTTCTTTTGTTGTAAATTGACAGCTGAAGCTTTGCGGGCCAGCACCTTTTGTTGCATGCGCTTTGAATCCCAACAACCATGGCACCAATTTGTATCATCCAGCCCCGTAGCCATTTCATCATGAATACCACATACTGCATGTATTGCCGACTTGCAACCAGGACAATGATGACCAGTTGCTCGTGGAAGCTCCGGTACCTGACATCTGTCACGACATGCACAATTGGTGGGCTGTTGATCGTTGATTTGTGAAGGTAGAGCCAGACTCGTCAATGTTGCCTTTTTCTTTTGTTGTTGATTGGCAGCAGAAGCTTTTCGGGCCGGCATCTTTTGTTGCATTTGCTTTGAATCCCAACAACCATGGCACCAATTTGTATCATCCAGCCCCGTAGCCTTTTCATTATGAATACCACAAACCGCATGTATTGCTAACTTGCAACCAGGACAATGATGACCAGTTGCTCGTGGAAGCTCCGGTACCTGACATCTGTCACGACAAGCACATTTTGGAAGTTGTGCCACACCTTGGTTATTATTTGTCTCATTGACAACACCATCACTCTTCTCCACCATGTGTTGCTCTTCAAATATGTTTTTGGGTACAATTGTTTTGTTTCCCAGAGCTTGTTGCCGTGTGATACGTTGAAATGGGGATGGAGTCCGACCAACTTTGCAATGGTGACACCATCGAAAGTTTTCATCGTCCCCATCGGGAAACCCACATGTTGGGTGAATTGGAACACTACATCCTGGGCACTTGTGAGTGGTTGACTGAGGCGTAGTCTTGTTTTGACAGCGGTCTCGACAGGCACAGAATAGAAGCTTCAACACCTCTTTATTCTTCCCGCTAGTACCACGTGCCATGATGTTTTCAGCTTTTGATTCGTATCCGTTCTCGTTGGAACACTAGTAGCAAGAGCAGCACTTCTTCTTGTTCTTGGAATGATGTATGCCTAGTAATTATGATTGTTTTCTGTAAATGGTATCGGTCTTGGAAAGATTACCGGTAGTTGCTTTCAAGCCATTCTTGCCGCTCACTTCATCATCGCTATTGAGGAGCAATGTTTCATTGCTTTTTCCTTCGCTGTAGAACCTACGGTGCGGAGACTGGTAGGCTGAGTCGACTGAGCGGCTGAGGTCTACAAACGTACCAGTCTCCGCACCGTAGGCCGTACCTGGTACGGCTGGAAGAGGAGAGACCCTGCTGCGGAAAAAGGGAAGTCATCGATTTGTGGCCATGATGGTCACAGATCTTGAAAATGCCTCCAACAAACGAGGTCTAAAATAAAAATTTGTATCAACGGCTTCATATGAATATTCAGTTCTGAAAATATCATACAGGGAGTCACATGGGATTCTTGCCGATAAAGAAGGACTAAACTTTCGTCCTTCTTTTGGGAGACAACTTTTAACGGTTCTGGAATTTCGCGAAAAAGAAGGCCGAAACTTTGAGCCTTCTTTTACCCTGGTACATAATGTTCCTGTAGCGTCCTACGTAAACATCGTCATAAAGAAAGACTAAACTTTGATCTTTTAATATCGCGTTAAGAAAAGGGTTAACTTCATCGTAAAGGTATCGAGGTGATCCCGCTTTGTCCAGCAAGCGCATTAACTCGAAGGAACAAGACTCTTTCATTGGAACTAAGGTTTTCTGGTATGTTTTGCAGGAAAAATACTTCGAGGTATTATGATGGTCGACACTGTTTTCTGAAAACAAGTTGGTGGTATTGGAAGTCACACTCACGACAGAGGAGCTGTCAACTGATAGTGTTGACATTTCTTCAGAATCGACAAGAATTGGACTATTGCTTGAGTCGTCCTCAATGCAGCAATCAAATTGCGCATCGGACTCATTTTGGATACTGTAGGTGGTGTCAGTGTTGGCGGGCATGTTATCTCCGGATCCTGTATCCAGTCGTACGGGGTCAAAAGGTAAGACTGCATGATTCGGCGAGACATCTTCATCACGTTTCCGTTTCTTTTCATCCCAGTATTTCTGGTAGTTACGGCTATATCCCATGATTGCGGACACAATCAAGCTTTCAAAGGAAAAAATCGTAATGTGAATTCGTAAGCAGCAAAACTAACTGCTCAAATTTTTCTTTGTCTCTTGCCATTTTCCACAAGATCTCCAAAGACAGCTTATCAATTCACTAGCAAACATCACAAGCGGGAAATTCTGTTTGAGCTTGTAAATTTTTTGTAAAGCCAATGCAATTTCCAACAATGTGTCAACACCGCATATCGGCGGTAATGTCAATGCCATAATTACTGCTTATTCCCCTAAAGGTATGTACCTTCAAAATCAAATGGTATTGGTACTGTGTATGAATTTGAAAGCTATTTATCTAAATAAATCGAGCGACTTGCTGCAATGGTCTAAGTACCCGTTTCAATTACAAATGCATTACCATGGTACAAAGTATGGCAGGCCAGCCAGCACGCAGGGCCAGTCAGGAGGCTCCATCCTTACAGCACCACAACAGCAAAAACCATACCAGCTGTGGATCAAAAATCTCAAAATGGTGAACTTCGTAAAAGCACTTCAAAATGATAATGGCGTTGACAACGATTTGATGACTTTGTGTAAGTGGGTGCGGGAAGAGTTGTTTTTTGTGTTGATTCATGATTTGAAGAGCGAAAATGATCAAACTATGAGTGAGGAGGGGCCTTTGTGCTCAATGTTTGTAAAACGCTTCTTGAAAAGGGAAAACAGATCATCCATTGTGAATGCAGATATTCACGGAGCATCTGACGAGGAAATGAAAGGTTATCTAAAACATCTGTGGACAAAAGGAATGAGCAAAGAAACAAAAGGTAAAGGGAATATTCGGAAAAATTTGAGCCAGGAAAAAACTGCGGTTTACGCCGCAATCAATGATGCATTCAAGAGTAAGTCAAAAGGGGTGACACCCAGACGTGTTCTGAACGTGATCAATCGTATGGTATGGTGCTAACATTGACGTCAAGCTTTAATGATAGATTGTATTGTTCATGATGTACCATTTCCTGCTTATGAAACGTTCGACGACCGCCAAAACTTGCCTAGACGCTTCTTCTTGTTCTTTGACAAGTTCTTCAAAGCCGGAAGACACAACAAGGAGCTGTGGAATGCCGCAATCGAACGAAACAATGGAAGAAACAATATCAGCTTTGGAACATGCA
Source organism: Nitzschia palea (assembly GCA_019593585.1). Classification (NCBI taxonomy): domain Eukaryota; phylum Bacillariophyta; class Bacillariophyceae; order Bacillariales; family Bacillariaceae; genus Nitzschia; species Nitzschia palea. The sequence continues at coordinate 3,255 of SWEM01000631.1, read as the reverse complement.
TTTTTGAAGCGCATGTCCGAACAACGATCCAAGAAAACTACTTCACTTGGATGTATCAGGCCCTTGCCTGTCCAAAAATCATTCAGATTTTGAATAAAGCTGATGACTTCAAGACAGAATATGACTACGATGAATTGCCACATGAACTTGCCTGCAGTTGCCCCCATATTTCAGACTTACCATTGTCTTGTGAAATTCGCTACAACACAACCACAAAAGTCTTTGAAACTGTGCCTACGACTCAAATGAACTCAGTGCAAGTGGAACAAAAGAAATGCCTACAAGGAATCATTGACAAGAACAAAGAGGAACGAAGGGGAACCCTCAAGATTCTACGAGAAATGGTAGAGATGGTACGACCAAAGTATGTAAACTACAACAGAGAAGAGAAGAAAGAATTCAACATGGAAGCAAAGCGGACCTTTAAATTGTTCCTTGATACGGACAAGGAGAATGCAGAAGGCACAACACCTCCTAACAAGAAGCAGAAAAAATCCACATCACAGAATAAATGTCGGGTTTCTAGTGAGAAACTCGACGTATTCAAAGCGGTGACAAATCAAATGCTTACAGAGAAACAATCGGGCCTAAGATCGGCATGGGAAAGAGTTTACAAACAAGTAATCAATACGTTTGTTGTTGAGGACCCAAAGGATGTTGGAACACATAAGCCAGAAGACTTTCTTCTGGAATTGGAAGAGTTGGACAATGACTGGAAAACGCAATCGTCATCCTCGGAACATGTTAGGAGAGGATCCAACAATGAATTTGAGGATGGAGTTGTACACAGGGCTACAGCAGTTTGAAGCATAATAGCAAGTAGTGAATCTTCAAATTTTATACGAATCCAGACAAATGCCTTTGAATTATAGAATACAATGAGACTTTCCTCAAATGAAAACAAGTTCAGGATTGCAGCCTCAAATTACAGATGTCATTTACAATGCTGGAATTCTGAAAGGCTTTCACTATTGATTTGCAACATGGAGAATTCTACAAAGAATTTCAAAATGCAACTTGAGTTTGAAAATTCTCGATGGATTACGTAAATTCTGAAGGAATGTGAAGATTCACAATGAAGGGTGAAATGCTTTCACTATTGGTTTGTAACATGTAGCATTCTACAGAGAATTTCAAAATGCAACTTGAATTTGAAAATTCTTGAAGGATTATGCGAATTTTGACGGAATGTGAAGATTCGGATTGCGATTGTGTGAGACACAGAAAATTTCGGAAATTTTCCCAAAATCTCCCCATATTTGTTATTCTCTTGGAGTCGCTTAATAAATAGTTTTCTAGGTGTAGCCACCCCTCCGATGCACGAATGCCCTACCTGTTCTGTCCCACAGGAAACCAACTTACATGTCATCCTTTGTCCAGCTGCCAGCAGATCCACTTGGAGAGCAGAAACTATACACAAAATAAGCACCTACAAACAAGAAATATCCGACCCATATCTCTTGGACATTCTTCATCATGGGCTACTGCGACTGCATCGCCAATTGGGGCCGATCCGGTCCACATCATACCCACAGAAGTATCATCACGTGATAGAGTCCCAAAATGCAATCGGATGGGATCAACTCTATAAGGGACGATGGAGTATAGAGTGGCAACGTGCTCACGACAAATATACAACGGAAAGGCAACATGACTATCAAGCGACTCAAGGACACTCATGGGTCCTCGGAGCAGGTCGACTTCTTATGGACCAATGGCTGGAGCTATGGGCAATTCGGAACAAAGAACGGCATGGCACGGATGCCGCCTTACAAGAACAGATTCGAAGGCAAGTGGTCACTTCGGAATTGCACGAATTATATAATTACAGAACCAAAGTGTGCCCAGACGAGAGAAACCTGTTCTATTCCTCAGCGGATGAACATCTAGCAAAACACAATTCCCTGGAAGTTCTTGAAAACTGGGTCACCATCCACAAAGAAGCAATCATAGCAAGTGCCACTCAAGCAGCTACCCTTGGAATTGTAAGAAACAGAACTCTATTGGAGTTCCCGACTTTTAACCCCATTGCTCGTACCAACCAACACGCTAGCCTTTCAACTAGCCTGACGGTTGGGTAGAGAATGAATTCCGCGCTTTCTTTCAATGCAGGAAGCCCGGGCCGGGTTGGAAGCGTACATACCTTCCGGTCGGATAAAATAGACTTCTGTTGTTTCTTGTTGTCACGTAGCCACTGGTGACCAATAGAGATTTTGAAGTTGGCAAATGTCGCGTTGGTCTTGACGAAAAATCCCAAAACAACCTTCTTCATCTTTCCGAGCGTTACTTGTTCCACTTTGAACCTTTTACCAAAATGTTCTGGTACGAGGGGTTCCTCCGGAGTGACTTCAGACTCATCGCCATCAAAAAAGACCGTCGTGCTGTCATAATGGGTCACTCGACGCATCATGGCGCGGAAAAGGCCTCCAACATTCACCCTAGCGGCTTTTTCGTCAACAGCTATCTCCATCCTAATCTGGTAACGAAACTGCAGGTGGGAGTAGTCCGGTGGACGTTGAAAGAAGTCAGGAGATGGCACTCTAGATTCAGGCATGGTAGTTAGGTATCCGGGTGATGTTACGTAGATTGTACTGATAATTCCTACTGGCAGGTTTACGTTCTGCTGACGTCTTCTCGATCTGCTGCGACCAAAAAGGTAACGTCTCCAGCCTAAATGACAGCCAAACTGACGGCCGGAGCAAATGGGGGGGGCTCAATATTAAACAAATTGAGCAAATGTAACTAACATTTGATTGGTTAATTTACGCGCGAAAACCATGTCACGCGACAGCTCTTACTCAGTGTCTCGCAAAAAGCCTAAGCCGACCATTTTTGACACCCACTAGTGATTCGATTTGGTAAGCCTTTATAGGTGGATTTATCCGTTACGGTGACTACGAAACATATTAGTCCATTCACAGTCGTGCAGGAATTCCAAACCTGAAAATTTCTCAGTCATTTTGCACTAACAGTAAAATCAAATTACAAACATGTTCCTCGCACATTCTTCGGTATGGCTCTTCCGCATTTGATCCAACAAGAGGCCCAGTCCGCCGACTTTACACAGCCGTACAGGAATTAGACTTTAGCACGCAGAGTTTGCCAACAACAGGGAAAGCGCAGCACTTTTGTGACGAGTTGCAGGTTTGAACTGCATTACAAGGTGCTGGAGTAGGGGGAGGAGTAGGAGTCACAGGGGCAGGAGTAGGAGTCACAGGGGCGGGAGTAGGAGTCACAGGTGCTGGAGTAGGAGTC
>SWEM01000630.1:0-17165 GCA_019593585.1 Nitzschia palea | reverse complement strand
CTGGTTGCTGCTCAACAAACTATCGCAACTGTACCACATGGACCCCCAAAAGACAAGAAACCTGCGTTGCTAATGCCACACTGAAATATGTTTGGCTTCCTGGAGGTGACTTTACCGGCAAATGCATTGAGCGCGGGAACAATGCAACTTGCACTGCCCACGAGGATTGTTGTGGAACCCTTGTGTGCGATGGGTTGTCTTATAGTTACAAGACCAAGAGGTGCTATCAACCAGTTGACCTATGCAACTCGTACAAGGATGAACCATTCTGCAAGACACGATCGAGCTGCGCCTGGAACGGTACTTCTTGTGTCCCCAACTTTGACTGGAGTGTGAATCTCCCCGCCAACAAACCGAAGAACATTCCAGATGATCCGGGATGCTGCTCTAGGAACCACGTGGACTGTCCTAGCTACACTCCCAAAACTTTGGAACAGTGCAAGACATACCAAAATGGAACTTCTGTCTGGATCCCCCAGGGAAATCGTACGGTTCCCAACCCTGATACATGCTTGCCAAGATGGAGTACCGGAGAATGTACCAGTCACGATGAATGCTGTGGATCCTTGATCTGTGCTGCGACTTCATGGAATTCTCTCAAGTTGCTGTGCAAGCCTCCTTTGGAGGTGTGCAGTGCTGTGACTCAAACCAAGCAATTCTGCAAGAGTGTACCTGGCTGTGCATGGTCAAACAGCAAGTGTGTTCCAGCTTTTGACTCTTCTGTTGTTATTCCTGATGTCAAGAGCGCCCTTCCTGGTCCTCGCGTTGTCAAGACAGCTGACGACGGCAATGCCGACTTCCTAGGTCTTTGCAAGGGATATGTTGGTTCCGTCCGGGGTGATCCTCACATTCTCACCTTTGATCGCCGCAAGTATGACTGTCAAGCTACTGGAGCATTCACATTAGTCAAGGCCCCTGGTCAGCTAGAAATTCAAGGCCTGTTCCACAAGAGGCTAGCTACGCAGTTGCCGTCTGTCGTCGTTGGTGTGGCCATTGCGTACCCGGACATTCCCAACGTTCCCACAATTCAAGTGAATGTCGCAGAGTATGATGCCGGAGCGGACAAGAACATTCAGTTGAGTCCGAACTGTACTGGACACTTGTACATTAATGGAGTGCTTCAGTCGGCAAAAGCTGGAGATGCGATCCTCGGCGATAATTACGCCATTGTCATCAACAAAAACGGCGGTGTGGACATTCAGTACTTTAATGGGGACAATGCCTCTTCTGCTGTCCGAGTTTCAACCTACGGAGATCCGAACGTAAAGCTTGGTTGCATGATGGCTGCACTGGCTTGTCTACCATTCAACGAGGCTGACCTCTTGCAGGAAGCGGTTGGTCTGTTTGGAACACCCAATGGAAACACCACTGACGAATGGACTACTGCCAATGGTACAGTAAAAGAGCTCCAGCAAAACGGCAAGCCAGCGTTTGACTATTGCACGAACAACTTCTGCGTTGAGAAACCAGCGGACTCCCTCTTTGTGTATGAAGTGTTATCCCACAAGGATCGGTACAGCTGTTCTCATTCATTTCCCGGCGACGTTGATATCTCCAATCCATCACCGGAAGTGATCGCTGTCTGTGGTGGTAAACAAGATGTTGAATGTCTCACCGAGGCTATCGCTGCTGGTACACATGCGGCGATAATCAACCAGGACACCGAACGAAATCTCGCTGATATTGCAGCAACTCCTAAACTTACTCCAAACGCGACATTCGACTTGCCCATTCTTTGTGCTAATCGACCTGTTAAAACAGGCGACTGTGAAACTGACGATGGTCTCTGCGTGGAGCTGGATGGAACATGTTCAACTGTTGGACCAAATATTGGTCCCCCAGTAGACAACCTTAATCTTACAACCATCCCAGCTGTTTGCTCCGGCAGTCTTGAAATATTGAAGGACAACACAAATGTATCCTTCCCCAGTGGGGCTGTGACATATTCCAATGGTGACGGATCAACTGTGACAGTGACCATCATCCAAACGTGGAAGAAAGACACGATAAGCTGGATCACACCTGTTTACAAGAAATCGAGTGGTATTATCACATGTGATGGAAATGACAAGATTCAGGAAGTCCCAGCGGACAATGCAACTTCGTACACATTGCAATGCGAATCCAACCAAAACTATGCCACCATGACACTTCTGGTTCATGATGGCTCGTTTAAAAATGTGTCTTTGAGTAACACTTATGGGTGTAAGGGGTGGGGCACCGATGATGGCATCGTTGCCTACGACCTTCGCATTCCTTGCGGATCATGTCCTGGCAGTACACCAGCACCTGTGACACCGACTCCCGCTCCTGAGACTCCCACTCCAGCACCAGTAACTCCCACTCCTGCTCCAGATAGTCCCACTCCTGCTCCAGATAGTCCGACTCCTGCTCCAGATAGTCCTACTCCGGCTCCGGACAGTCCCACTCCAGCTCCAGACAGTCCTACTCCGGCTCCAGAAAGTCCTACTCCAGCTCCCGACAGTCCGACTCCGGCTCCAGACAGTCCTACTCCGGCTCCAGACAGTCCTACTCCGGCTCCCGACAGTCCTACTCCGGCTCCCGACAGTCCTACTCCGGCTCCAGACAGTCCTACTCCGGTTCCAGGCAGTTGCCCCTATCCTACTCCTGGTCCCTCTACCTGTCCAAGTGACGTTGTTCAGATGGTTGAGGTACAGACAGAACTCCCCTTCAAACCAATCAACATTGTTAGCCAAGACGATGAGACTGTTACTTTTACCATCCACAATCCGTTTGGGGCCGATGTGATGTCTTTCTACTATCAATATGCCACCGCGACGGCTGGCAGTACAAGATGCTACTCAGAATCTCCATTTGCATCTTGCCGTGAGCCTATTGAAGTGACAGCTCATTGTTTGTCTGGTTCTGACAAGCCGCTCGCCATCGTTGACGTTTGGTTTATAGATCCTTATGTCATTGACAGCAGTGACGCCATGACCGTACCTGAATGTTGTCACCCTGCAGCGGAGCATACTTACATACCAACTGTCCTGTACACCTTCAAGGTTTACTGCAAGCCGACTTGTGAGGAACCTACGGGTACTCCTGATCTTCGCACCCTATCAGAGCATGCGGAAACTAACAGCAAGAGTGCTGGCGAGTTTGAACGAGTAGCTCGGGATGATGGTATTTCCTTTGACCTTCCTCATAACACGAAGGACCACTTTTGCTCGTCCGTGGACTATCCTTGCGGCGAGAAAGGCAAAATGGTCAATGTATGCCACTATTCGACTAAGGATGGATACCAAACGTACTGTGTTCCTGAGTCGGACTCGGACGTAATCGCCTATGTTCCCAAGGACTATTGTGGTCCTTGTGTTGGAGGATACCAAATCAACACTTTCAGTAATTAGGATGCACAGGACCCTGTTGCACTCGGTTCCATCCTAACTGCTGCTTTCATTTTCACGTGCATTTGACATTAACGACATTAACATTTACGTATGCTTACTGACAAAATGTTTTAACAACAAACTTCAATTAGCCTCTCGTTAATATGCTTCCATTCATACTCTCCAAGAAAAAATGTGATGATTGGCTTGACGGTGGCAGCAACTTGGCTGATGGAAATTGATGAAACAACGAGCATGAGACAAAGTCCATTACAGAACAGTTCGAAGAGTTCAGGTTAGAATTTGAATCGGGAGTGGAGCAGGGTTCAATGATTGGTGGCTTGTAATCTTCCAGTTTCTGAGGTGCGGCTGCTGCATTCCCCGTGATGCATGCAGGTCGTCACCATCTTCATTGCGCATTTTGCCAGAGAGACAGGTTAGCAAAGTGGCGGGGGAGACCGGAGGGTTTTGTCGTCCCTTGTTCACAGAAAGATGTGTAGCGGTTGTCGGTTGCGCGTCTTTTCCCTGTGGTACCATCTGGAGTCGGAGGTGGGCGAGAAGGCGGAGCGCCCTGGTTCTTCCAAATTCAACACCCATGACTTTCTGGTTGTGTGCGAGCACCGAATCACACTGGAACCGGATGCCATTGCATGGGTCTACGCTCCTATTGCCCTCCGTGCCTATAGAATTGCGCAGCGGATCGGTTTGCAAGATCAGAAAATTGCTCATGAAATTGCTGCTGAAAGCCTTTTATCCATCCGAAAGTCAGTGCCTGGTTCAAAACAATACAGGAAGGTACAGTTTTGTCCCAAAGTCAAAGTCCATCCTGGCTGGCATCTCAATGAGTATTCTTCGAAACAACTTCATGAATGTTGGTCCTTGCACAGCGATATCAAATCTTTCAAGTCAAACAGCAAAAAATTAATCAAGAGTCTGATCAAGGCCAAGATTTGTCTTCCCGACCGTCGAAGTCAAGGAACCGGCTCCCGATCCGAAACGTCCCATCCACCAAACCCAATCACGGTTTGCATTCGAGACTGGGAACCATACCTGTGTTCTGCCTATACTGGTACTCGCAGGGATAATGTGATAAAAAGTTGGAATGCTGTCTTGGACGAACCAGACCGGCAAAATTCCATAAACCAATTCTGCATCTATCGGAGGCTTCCCAACATCCAACAGTGGAAAGCGTGGAAATGGCTCTTAAACTCGCTCAACAAGACAAACGCTTTGTAGCTGTCTATTTGGCCAAGGAACTGGAACAACTTGGAATTCACGTGCCACACAAGATGGAAAAGTGTGCACCTCAACGTCGTGGTAGCAGTCCCTTCGCGTCCAGCCCACATCGTGTCGACCGCGATTATTGCCAAGTTTCTATTTGTCGCTGGTGCGGCATCCAAAACCGCCAAAAAAGAAGAATGCGGCACTACCGCTCCTCCTTCATTTATTGCCATAAGGGAAGGGCGGTCGTCAACTCGGAATGAAACTTCTCATGCAGAGCGTTCGCCCCACATCGGCATCGCGAGGAGTTCCTAGTACTCTACTAGCGTCCTTTCCTCACAGTTGAATGGGAAAATCGAAAAGCAATAAATAGATTTTCACCATTCACCTCAGAGCCACCCAAAGAATCCGGCAGTTTCTTCATAATCTTCTTCATAAGAGAGAGTTCAACTTGTTGAAGTCAATGGCAAAGAGGCCGTCAACAATCAACAAACAGAGGTTGCGAAAGCCCGTCGTTCGTCTTTATTTTTACGTCGTTCGAGATCCGAAGCGGTGAATCGCATGGTTGTGCTTGCTCGTATCCACATGATGCAACGGACAGCATCACCTCGCCGGCCAATCAAGAAATCTGATGAAGACAATTTTTGGCTGATGAGAGGCGCGAGGCCATGCACGATGAAGTTCACCGTTTGAAATGGATCTGTTACGAGGAGTCTTAACCCTAATGTTCTGAAGAAATAAAAAGCACATATTTTATGCCTTTTAAAAACCAATTTTCTATGGCAGTTCATCGGATCAATTTCTAAAAGGCTTAAAATATGTGCTTTTTAAAAAAAAAGGTAACAACCGTTATTTTTCCTCCAGAAATTGAAGGCATAAAATCTATGCCTTCAATTTCCGGAATACTATCTTCATGAATGGTGTTGAACATGAAATTGGAAATACGATTTGCAATTTGTGTACATAGGTTACCCCTGCGCCAGCCCGTTGGACTCCACATGAAGAGATTTATGAAAACCAACTTATTTCGACCTAGAAGGTTTATGTTTTGGCCAAAAACGTGTGCGTATTCGTCCAAAAGATACAAAACCATCCAGCATCAATCATCAGCACGCATCGGTCCTGAACGGAACTTGTTGAAGCCTGTGATCACCCACTCCAAACAATCAGAAACCATGGCATCAGATTGTTGCTCCGGCGAGCGATGCGATCTAAAGGGAGTTCCAACATTTGCAAAGCACTGGTGCCCTGGATGCAACCAACCAATTCATGCTGTATGTGGGGTTCACGACGAAACACAGCCTATACACCATTCGACCTGGTGTTATTCTTGCCATGAAGGTCGCAAAATGCCTGCCCAGCAACCCCAACACCAACCGGAGCCACCTACTAAACGCAAGAAACCACCCACATGACCACACAAGGCAACAAGGACTGCCCAAAAAAAACAGAAAATTCCACCAGCACAAGTACCACCGAAAACACTTCCTCCCAAGGAGAAGGCTTCTGGCAGACCAAGAAGTAGGAACAAAGGTTCTTTCAAAATAGTTGTCCCTGCCCAACAGTCCGACCATCTGACTGGACGACCGGTTGCTTTTGCCTTGGAAGGATCTGACCGAGTGGAATGGCTACTGAAAAACGATGGAATACTCGACTTTGGAGAGGAATTTGATGGAGTCCGGTATCTACTTGGAAACGTGTCCCGAACCAAAAATCCCAAATCTAAATCCAACAAGCCTTATTTAGTAGAGTGGGAAGCAACAAAGTGTGGTAAGACTGAAATGGATGCAGGTATGGTTGTGTTGGGCATAGAAACAGCTATGAACCTCCAAAAAAAACCTGCATCCAGCATGTTCAGTAACCCAAATGACCCCCCCTTGTCCGATAAGGTACAACGAGATCTATTAGCAGTACCAGAGGAGGAAAGAGGGCATCATCAATCTTCTGACGATGATAGCAATAATGACACGGATGACGAATCAATGTCCGAGACGGAAGAGCTTCCTGCTAAGTCTTTCTATAAATATCATTTTGTGGACCTGTCACATTTGAACGAATCGGCTTTCAATGTTTTACATCAGGGTGCCAATGCAACACTTATTGACGAGATTGACGTGGTTGAAGATGGTTTGACATGGAAAATTGGCCAGACCATCCAGCCACCACTGAACGTCTCCAGAAATGAAATCAGCCGTTTGAAACAAGGGTCGACCCAGTACTTTACTACGCCATTGAGCAGTTTACTATCGTTTGTACCGCTTGATTTTTGGAGGCTTTGGCAACACGAGACCAACCGCTATGGACGCCAGAAGCAACAGAGAGAAAATTCCACGGTTGCCTTCAAAGCCGTTAGTCTAGAAGAATTTATGACTTTCTTCGGTATATTACTTGCCATGACCCTGCAACCAATGCCTGGACGACGGTACACGAAGGCATGGGATGAACCCGACATCCATCCTTATACCCACCATATGACGAAGTCGCGCTTTGTTTTTATTCGATCAATTCTTCACATGGTAAACAATGAGAATACCGATTCGGTTGACGATTCGTTGTACAAAGTACGTCCCCTTTTGAATGTCCTGAAGAAGTCACTTGGCAAATTTATAGATGTCGGTAGTGAACTTTCGCTTGACGAGTCTAGTGTGGCATGCAGGAGTGCTTACGGCCGGCGCTTTATATTCTACAATCCGACAAAACCAACTGGGAAGTATCACTTTCGATTCTACCTGCTTTGTGAGAATAATTTTTACAACTGCATCCGTTTCAGAATGCAAACACGTGATGACTGTGATGTCGGTGATGGGTTGAATCCGACAAGAATGCCAACCCGTGATAACTCTGATGTAGGTGATGGATTCATTCCGAGCAGAACACTCCCTGACAACGAAGTTGTTGACGAAGAAAAGAGAAAAGACCAACAAATCATGGTCAAACTTGTCTTGGATATGTGTTCACCATTATATGGGACCGGGAAAGTTGTGAATACCGACAATTACTACACTAGTCCCATTATCTTCGCGGAGCTATACAAGAATGTTGTCTTTGCTCGGGGAACTTGCCGAGGAAACAGGGTTGCTTATCCCAAGTTGATTCAGTTTTCGTCATCAGAGGCAAGCAAGGGACACCGCGGCGATTTACATATCGCTACTTGCCAAGAACCACCCATGCTAGCATTTTCTTGGTTAGACGGGAATCCAGTTAACTTTCTTACCACTGCCGACGGAAGTGAACTTTCCGAAGTAAAACGGAGGATCGGGGGACAAAAAGAGAGGGTTCGTGCCCCAGTAGCCGTGGCACGTTATAACAAGAACATGCAGGCCGTGGATCGGTTTGATCAACTCAATCAACTGTTTTCCTTGGCAAAGCGTCACAAGTTCAAAAAGTACTACAATCTTCTTGCCATGGCGTTATTGGACATTGCCTTAGTAAATGCTGAACAACACTATTTCATGGTGGACGGCCGTAACAAACATGATGAAGCGCGTTATCGATTTCGAAAAGATCTGGCACAACTTTTCTTTGATACCAAATGGGAATTTTTCGAACCACAAAATGCACTTGCCCTGAATAATCTATTCATGTCCCCGATGGATGATGTCATCCAAGATACCGAAAATGAAGTCAATCCACGCACGTTACCGTTAGGGAGAGGTGCTGAAGGTGACCGTCGAATACAAAACGCAACAACTTGTCATCCTATTGGTGTTATGGCATACCTGAAACCAAAAGATAGTAACATATCTGCTGGCAGATCATATCGTGGATCTCGATGTCAAGTATGCGCCTGGGAAATGCGATCCAATGTGACTAAACACGTGGCGTTTTGTTCGGAACATGGCATACGAATGTGTACGATTCATCGCCCTTTACGAGATGACTCCCCGTTTTTAGTGGCGCTCAATGACCCAATCAAATCGCAAACTTTGAAAGAATGGTATTGCCTGGATCGATCGGCCACTTGTTGGGTAAAAGGTCACGAGTTTTACATTCCCCTGGGTATCTGGGGGCAGTCCCCAAGACTACGTTACGGCAAAGACGGTTGTCCAAGGACCATTTCCGCAGCAATCGGCGGATCTGCATACAAGAAGAGATCGGAATGGTTACTTTCTGAGGGTCTCTTGGAAACTCCTCCTAAGGCGAGGGGCAGAAAGAGGAAGAAAACCTTGACTCCAACAACTTTGGTAGAAGCAAATCCTGGAGAGGAGGCTGAGCCAATCAACGATGAACCAATCGATCAATGCAATGATGATGAAGACGAATTCTATGATGTGGGCGGCGATTATGTTAGCGTTTAATGAATATAATAACATGAATCAAAATCTAATAACAGGAATCGAATTCTAATTTAGTTTCATCGTTGTCTCCTCTTTGGTTTTTCTCTTGTTGTACACCGTCCTATCCGTATAATGCTGTTCTTGGGTAGTCTCATCGATGTGGACCAGATGATTCTTGTGACTATGAATCATTGCCTGACGTGGATCAGGCTGTGGTCTCGATGGATGACTCCAATGCAATGTTACCGGTCGCTTATATGATGTCTCCACTTTGATCCCTGGTGGTGAAAATTTTACGTTGAATCGAAGCACCTCCTCGATATCCATATGTTTGCAATCAAATATCCATTCAATACTATCCATGTGAAGTTTTAATGCCTTGGGTGTTGTGGAATCAAATATCAAATCATCGACAATACACAAAGCATGTGTCTTCGTTCCATTTGGATAAGCAGGTATCACGACGGTGGGGTATGGCGTGAGTTCAGTCATTATTATTTCCCATGACATTACACGCATAATTTTGCGGTGACATTTAGTGCGAATTCCATACATGGTGGCCCTTCCTATTTCTGGTGCAACTCCAGGCATCAATTCTCTAAGTCTCAAGAGGGCACAATCAAAGTGCATTTCGGAAAAGCACCTTGCTTGATCTGAGATAGTTTTTGACGCCCCCAAAAAACCACAGTAGAAGAGGGCACTTCCAAGGGAGTATGCTAGGCAGTAAGGGTTCCCGTGTTGCTGGTTGGTGGAAACAATTTTTGTTACCAAATGCGCGGGTGCATTTCCGTTCCCTGGATCACCCAAAGATGGTCCGACCCATATGTTTGGGTTGCGTCTAGCCTGTTTCAATAAGAAACTGTCTAACTGTTGAACCTTTCCCGGTGGGACAATCTGTTGGACCACTTTTTTTGTCTTTTCTTTCCTCCTCTTGATAGCGTAGGTATTTTTCTCGGGGTTATACAAAAGTTTGGTTGCGACATTATGCTTGAACCTGCCTTCTTCAAATCGTTCGTTGAATAGTTCCGTTAGTTTCTTTAGTGATAATGACCTTACAGGAGTTTTGGCGTTTGCGGTTGACTTTGCTTTTTTCGCGGATACCGTCTTCATCCCTTTCTTCGCGTATCGTGTGCCTTTCTTCTGGCTATTGTTCTTTTTTTCAGACAAGAGACTTGCAGCGGTTGTCGTGGTCGTCTCCACGTGATCTCTTGCTGCATGAACGTCAACATTTATTTCGTGTGCCTCATCCTCCATAACGTCGGTATCCTGGTTGAAAGGAGCATCTAAACAAAGTTCCTGATCGTCATCCAGACCAGGGGAATCCCCCGTCTCCGCTGTTGCATTTGGTGTAGGAATGTCTAAACTCGTCCCGATTTCCTCGTTGATTGCGTGATCCCCGTCCATAGTTGGGGAAAACACAGATGCAGTGGGTTGGTTTTGTACAGGATTCTCTAAACTCTTTCCGATTTCATCGTACAGACGACACATCTCGGAAATCTTTCTATTCTCATCTTCCTGGCGCAGGGTAATCTGTTGCTCAAGAAGTACTCTAAGACTTTCAAAGTTGTTCGGTGTCGGGAGTACCGGAATATTGTCACAGAGAATTCGCCGAAGGAATTGGAAGTGTTGGTCAGCCAGTCTATTTGGTACAGGCAAGTACTTGTTCTTGGGATTTGCAAAATGTTTTTGTTTGTCTACTGCAGTTGGTGGCAAGAACCCAGAGTTGAATACAAGTTCAATGGTAGGTTTTGCTTTGAAGTCATTGTGCGGTATGCGGACAGCTTCCCCTTCGTGCATTGTAAACAAAATGTGTGGTTGTTCAACAGAGTCAGTCGGCGAATTATACTCAAACATGACGGTGGCCCATGAGACTGTCACATTGTACCTGTTGTCGTCCAACGGTAGTGTGTTCGTGGTTCTGAGGATAATTATTACTCGCACTTCAAAAAGGGATGCAAAAACGAGAGGCCCCCAGTAAGGATTCATGTATTGCTCTTCCTTGAGTGATCTGTCGAAGTACTTGTGTTGTTCACGCCCAGGATCAATAAACTCGAGTGACAGATTTTGCTGAGTCTTATATGAGGATGCACCCGTGTATATCCAGAAGGGATGCCCCCGCTTCTTTCGTGGGTACATCCGTTCCAAAAGATACTCTGAGTGGGACAAAAGACGTCTTCTGAGTCCAACGATTTTGGCTTGCCAAATTTCATTTTCGCTCATGTTCGGAGGGCCAAGCTCATTTGCAGTAACGGAATATTGCATGTCGCCAACGTTTTGGAGTCCAAGTATGAGAGAGTAATAAGCACAGTTGCCATCCCCGGTAACATCAAAAGTCATCCAACCCTTTCCAATGAGAAGCTCTTCATAGTCTGGCAGTTCATAGGGCAGGGACTCCTTCGGTTCTCCTTCCGGAGGTGATAGTTTGACTTCCTTTTCGACAAAGGGATGAGACGGCCTAGTGATGCTCTGTATTGACAACTGACCCAGCCAGATATCATGTCGAGGACGGATATCTTGTGATGTATACAGCTTGAAAAAATCAACCATTTCTCTGGACGTATCAAGATAATTGTAACGATTGTGTAGAGAACCAATCATTAGCAGGGCTGTGAGAGCATGGTCTTCCACAAAGGTTGAAGGGACAAACAGTCGGGAAGTGAGAACAAACTGTTTCCATGGAAACAACTGTCGAAGTGCATTGAAAAGTTTATCGGAAGCAAAATGTATTTCAGAATGAGTGAAGTCCCCAATGAAATATCGTTCAACTTTGCCGGTGGATAGTAGTACTAGGAAGATTATCCACTTGTTTGGATGGATGTGATGTGGAAAAATTACTTGGTGAAATAAGTGCACATCTGCTAGTGCAGCTAATAAATCGGCTTCGGGTAGGTGGAGGGTAACAAGTGTTTCAATGAGGGAAGTCTTGCTGTGTTGAAAAAGGGGAAGATGATAAAGAGTCGGAATGTCATTGCTTTCCGTTGAGTCTGAGAGAATACGCAGGCTTCTATTCAGTGTGTCAGTATTGAGCAGTTCATCAGGAAAAAATATACCGTCCTCTGCTGACTGAAGCCTTCCGAAACGAGAGAGTGATGCCAGAAGTCGAGGAGTGCTCCGATTATACACGTCTGAATATCGAAGCTCCCACTTTGCTTCTGGGTATGGATATTGAAAGCACAATGATTCTTGTTCCTTAATCATGACATGGATGCGGATGTCGTGCATTGCAGCCTCCTCCATGATGTGTCTCACAAACAAAACTATCTATTACCGAACAATCGATTTGAAGAATAAGTCAGAGTGAATGTTCGGGAATGAACAGTGCATCAAGCAGCAACACTACTTGATGCAGAGAACCCCACGAAGAAACCTATATTGACTTTTTCAACAAGATGATTGAAAGGTGTAATGATTGCTCAGTGGAGATACATTTACAATGGGAGCCGGGGGATGGAGAGGAAAGATTGCGAAATGAGAACGAGAACCGTGTAGTGAAGCACAATTTCAGGTTTTTCTAGGAACCATACAGGTACGATGCTTGCCGTGTCGCTGACGGCGTTTGTTTCGTGACCACGTGGCATCGATGCCCCATGATGTGGAAAAGATCAAAACGGTCTTGCGTTTTTGATGAAACTGATGAATTCATGGCTGGGCAGGCGGAAACGAAATTTTTATGAATGCTTCATGGATGGAGAAGAATTTGGTTTTGTGGCAGCATTTACCATGGTGTTGCATAAAATTACCGTTACAAATAGAATTATTCTAAAAGGCATAAAATCTGTGCCTTTTAGAAGCGATTTATTTAGATTTTTCTAAAAGGCACAGATTTTGGTCCTTCAAAAACATTAGCAACCAATGGTCGGTACTGTTCTGTCATGAGGGCGGGTCTTATCGAGCGCAATTGTGGCTGAGCGCAGACAAAAAGCGCAGTTTTCCGGGTTATTTTCATGGTTCTTTCTCCCAAAAGTCGCTGGAACTCGAGCGTAATTTGGATGTCCAGATACTGCGCTCAAAGTCCAGCGCAGTTCAGGCAGGCCTAAACTAGTACAAAATTATAGCGGGACCATTGCATCTTCTTTCTTCTGTTTGACAACGATCCTTTCTCAAGTTGACGACTATGACCATTGCAAGAAGTCGAAGACCTGTTACTCAATGTGCTGCTCAGGCAGCTGTGTTGGTTGCCGAGGCTGTTTCCCGCATTGTGGCTTTAAAGTTGCAACTTAATCGAATCAGAAGAAAACGAGAAAGGAAAAAGAAGCGAGGGTCCTCGTTGCTACGTCAACGAGTCAATTGGGAAAGGTTCGTGGCTATTAACTCTTCGACACCAACGTTCCGACGGCACATGCGCATGGAGTATGACAGCTTTCAGAAGCTGTTAACATATGTACGCCCTAAGCTTTTGGTGGACAACAGAATGGCTCAATTACGAGGTGGTGCCATCATTCCAGAGATTCGACTCTATTCTGTTCTTCGTTGGTTAGCGGGAGGGAGCTACACGGATACACTGTACTTCTGTGGCATCTCAAAGGCGTCATTCTTTGCCATATTGTGGTCAACTCTGGCTGCAATTGATAAAGCTCCAGAGCTTTTTATAAATTTTCCACAAACAGTTGATGAATGTCTCGACGCAGCAAAGGGTTTCCGTTCCATTTCATGTCGCGAGGCAATTGACACCTGTGTTTGTGTTGTTGATGGCTACCATTTACAAATTCGTGTACCTAGCAAGAAGGAGGTGACGAATGTTAGGTCGTTCTTCTCAGGTCATTACAAGACGTATGGAATGAACATCCAAGGTGCTTGCGATCACCTCTCCCGTTTCGTGTTTCTCGGTGTCGCTGGACCTGGTGTCATGGGCGACCGGGAAGCAATTTATCATTGTCGCCTTGGAGATATGATTGAAGACTTACCTGGACTCTTCTGTGCAATTGGTGATTGTGCATACACACCGACAGAGCATCTTATTCCTATTTTTGGTGGACCGCAAGCAACCGACACGGCGAACAGCAACTATAATTTCTATGCATCTCAATGCAGAATTCGCATTGAGATGGCATTTGGGATGATGGTCCAGAAATGGGGCATCCTGAAGAAGGCTCTTACGTGTAAGGTCGAAAATGTCAAAGACGTTGTTGTTTGTATTGCAAAGCTTCACAACTTTTGTATCAATGAACGCCTTTCAAGGTCCCTACCACCATGCCCCAATGGTGCAGAGAGGAGTTTTTCAACCTACTGAACAATGCCTGAGGGAGTATGCAGCATTGCATGAATATAATCAAGGCGTTGCCGATGAATACCCACAGTGGTCAAGGAATCGGGATCGGCTTGTCACTCGCGTTGCAAGCAAAGGCCTAACTCGACCCCGTGCAAATACAGTCGTCAATCGCAATTGATGTTCCTATCTACCATTAACTTTGTTACTGGTTATTATAAAGACAATATTGAATAGTTACTACTAGTACGACTCATTGAATAATTTGTACGACTCTTCGAATCAATCACCACCTAGACCTTGGAGGATTCGTCGTAACATCTCTGTGTCGCCAAGTTGTCGTGCAACCTCCAATCGTATCTTCATTTCTTCAATCTTGTTTGCTCGTTCAAATTCATTTGCAATCTTCATTGTGTCTTGACGAATATCGCTCACAGAAACCATAAACTGCTGGTCGAAAGTTGAAGGATCGTGCTCGACCTTCTTTCTTCGCGCTGATTTCTCTGACTTGTTTGTACGGGATTCTGATGGATCATCCTCCCCTGTCAATGATGATTCGGAACCACTATTCATCATTTCAGGGACAGTCGATCCCTTCAAACTATCATCGAGGAAGGGCTGGAAGGCAGAATCAATCGTATTTCCATATTCTTCAGCACGAATATAGAAATAGTAAACACCCAGCCGATTCAACATCCTACCACCTTTTGTCTTGTTTATACCAACATCAAGGAAGTCCAAGACTCGATGTGAGTGTGTGCCAGAGATGCCCATGTTCTCTTTGATAAGACGTCGAATTTTGATCATAGTCATGATCTTTTTTTGAAAAGTACCTGGTGCCACCTTGTCAAAATCATCTAGGTCGACCGGTGTTCCTTCACAAAGCAACAATTCTTCAAATCCTTCGTCCTGATTATTATTTACTAAGATGAGGAGGTCACTCGTGGGGTCGTCATTGTCGCCGTGAGCGTCCGAGGCATCCTTCCAAAAATCCTTGAGCAGCTGGTTCGTTTCATGGTCCCACCTGTTCTTGGCATCATTCAGTTTCAAGAAGCGGTCGATGAAACATGAACTGAAAACCACATTGACCATACGTAACAATGTATTCCGATCACGAGCTTCTTTCTTCTCCGGATGCAGACCAGCCTTGGTTAGGTCGTTTTCGAATTGGATGGCCATCGCGATGGCTCGGCGGCAAGCATCCTTATTGCATGCCGCTGTCTGTTTCACTCCAATTTGCCTGCAAAAACGTCTGAGTTGGCAAAGGTTCAAGTCTTTTTTGAGATCGATGCGTACATGTTTCGATACACCATCTTCACAAACCTCGGTTTCAACATATTGCGCAAGGGAATCCTCCATTGTTTCGCTCCCTTTCATGTAGACCTCCACAGCACAGTGAATCATTGACAGATTCTGGGAACAAATTCCCTCCAAACCAGGTGGTAATGGCTTGACGGTTCTCTTCAACCTCTTTGACCCAGGCTCCGAATCAGGACTCGGGGTTGATGATGCATCCCGTGAGATCTTACTAGTAGTTTTACTAGTAGTCGTACTAGTTCTTGGACTTGAGGTGTCGTTCGTTTCAAGAACTGCTGCGGCTTCCTCCATTGTCATTACCCTAAGAGTTGTTGCTCTTCTTCATGCCAGTCTGTGGAATGCAAGTAATGACAAGAAATGTAAGCGGAATGTGGGTGATGAAGGTCGATTGACACCCAACTGCTGCCAACAAATTTTGGCGCCCTTCATGTAGACATCCGTACTTTTTCTACGGTCCCAACATAGAGGTTGTGTGGTCACCGTAGTGTTTCTACAGGGGAATCACAAGGATGCGCTTGCGCTTGGAGAAGTTCTGTTAGGACTGGAAAGGTTGATGAAGATTTGGGCGCAGTGTCTGATCGTCGTACCGACTGCGCTGAGCGCAGTCCGAGTGCGCTCGATAAGACCTGCCCTGAGCGTGAACGTCTACATGTCGGTGTACGAGTACAAGCCTACCGAGCCGATAACGGTACCTTTACTGCACAAGCAATGGTGGAACATATCAAGCAAATGGACCAGAGCATCACCTACTCGGGTGCTGGTGCGCAACATCAAAATGCCAATGCAGAACGAGCAATCCAAACTGTTACCAATGATACTCGAGCGATCATGTTACATGCAGCCCTTCACTGGCCTGAGACGTACGATCCAGCCGAATGGCCTATGCAGTTGATATACGCAACTCTCTACCGAAAGGCGACTCGGACTTCTCTCCAGATGAATTAATGACGAAGTCGACAAGTAACCACTCTGGACTAGTCAATGCCCGAGCATGGGGATGCCCAGCCTATGTACTTGAACCTAAATTGAGGGATAATGGGAAACTCCCAAAGTTCAGCCCAAAATCAAGACGTGGAAAATTTCTTGGCTACTCCCCGATACATTCAAGCACAGTGGGTTTGATCAGAAACCTCCGAACCGGGTCCATTACTCCACAATTCCATGTGGTGTATGACTCTGAATTCGAGACAACGTATGCATCTGAAGACAACCCTCCCGCTGCATGGAGCGATCTTGTTGTTCACCACCGATACATGACACCTATTGACGATGATTCACCCATTCAAGTTGCTGAAGAATGGTTGAGTCCGGAGGATGTTGCAAAACGTCACGATCAAGAACGCAACCGCACCAGAGGGAGAGCCAGTACTCCTGCTACGAATGTGAATGAGACTACCAGTGTGCAGCCTATCATTACACCGACTGTGCCCCTTGCTTCAGGGCCTATTGTGTCGATACCAGAATTGCAACTACCGTCTTTGATGGAACCGATCCACAGCCTTCGCTCCGGGATGACATTCCCGAGACGTCCGTCAAGATCGAGCCATTGACGCCACCTGTGGCACCATCTCCTTCACAAGAAGAACAACCACCCTCTAGCCTCAGGCGAAGCAAACGCGTGAGATTCAAGTCTACCAAATACCCTGAGATGTTGTCGAGCCAGATCTTTGCTCATTCTGCAAGAGCGAACTATGCAGCCCCCTTTTCTCGGGTCGACTATGAGTACATTTCCTTTCTTCTTCAAGACTGGGAGCATGGATTCCAAGAAGGGATAGTGCCGCACGATATGTT
>SWEM01000062.1:0-90870 GCA_019593585.1 Nitzschia palea | reverse complement strand
GTATGGGCATAGTAAAGAGGCCAGTGTCCTTCTTGCCTACGACCAACTATGTGCTCACCTAGCCCCCTACGGCTACGCTCCAGTCCGCTTCACACCCGGACTCTGGCGTCATGACAAACTCCGCACCACTTTCACACTGGCGGTTGATGACTTTGGTAGCAAGTACTAGTATCACCCCTCTGACTTGGAACACCTCTTCAATGCCCTAGAGTCAAAATATGTCCTGACAAGAGATCCATCACCAGGCTCTAACTACCTTGGACTCACCCTTGCTTGGAATTATTCCGAGGGCTCCGAGGGCTACGTGGACATTTCCATGCCACAGTGCCACAGTGTGTAGTGTGTCACCAAAGCCCTGACAAAATTTCAACATTCCCCTCCTCGAGTACCTCAACACTCCCCACACCCATGGACTGCACCGGTCTATGGCCAAAAAGTCTAATTTGCGACCTCGGATGCTTCACCCCTGCTTGACACCCGTGCTAGTACACAACAAATCCAGGCAATTGCTGGTACTTTCCACTACTATGCTCGCGCTGTTGACTCCACCATTCTTGTTGCTCTCAATGAAATCTCCAACCAACAGGCCAAACCCACCATGATCACCCAGCCATGCCGCCTGTGACATGTTGCTGGATTACCTACACACACATCCAGATGCCACAGTCAGATTTTATGCCAGTGACATGATACTCCATGTCATTGTGGATGCGGCATATCTTGTCCTTCCCAATGCACGCACCAGTCGCTACGCAGGACTTTACTTCCTCAGTGATGTCTCCACCACAATACCACCCACTCCACGTCCAAATGGTGCTGTGCTGCATGTTCTCTGCAAAACCCTTTGCGGGGTACCATCCTCTGCTGCTGAAGCTGAAACTGGTGGATTGTTCATCAATGCCCAAGAAGCACCAGGACCCATCAAAACTGCCCTGGAAGAAATGGGCCATCCACAACCCACCACCGGTACTCCACTCAAAACCGATAATTCCACTGCACATGACATCCTCACTGCAACTGTTCGCCTGAAACGCTCCAAAGCCTTTGACATGCATGCGATACTACTGGCTGAAAGACCGTATTGCACAGAAACAATTTCAACTCTACTGGGCACCAGGCAAACTCAAGAAGGCTGACTATCATACCAAACACTTTCCTCCCGCCCACCACAAGGCCGAGCGCTACCAGCCCTAGTACTGTCTCCAAGCACCTAGTAGTCATATAGTCAATACTTTGACGTCACTTCTGCGAGGGTGTGTTGCTACACGCAGCATGCAGTATCCAGCAGTGACGTCAGTTGCCACCATCTCCTCCGATTCGACTGCGAACATCTGGAGAATGTCCGGTCACAGTCGATCGACGTCGTCCTCATTAATCTACTAAGCTCACGCTTCATCGACCATTCGTTCCTAGTGACAGTTGTTGCTGCACGCAGCATCCAGTATCCAGCAATGACGTCAGTCGCCATCTGGTCCTCTGCGAACATCCGGACATCTGGAGAATGTCCGATCGCAGTCAACCAGCCTCGTCCTCATTAATCTACTAGTAAGCTGTCGCTTAACCGATCTACTTCGTACGTAGTGACACAGCTTAGTGATTTTTCATCGCCATCGGCGATTTTCTTACAGGACCACGCAAATCCTTACCGCTCCACGCGATTTTTCTTTTTTTTACGAAATTCCCCATTGCAACACGCAATTTTCTACCCTTTTTTCAAGCCTTTCCACCATGTTGTCGGCTCGAACCCCCCCTGTCAAAGACACTTACTTCCAGCACAGAGTGCTCACGAAGATCCACGGCAAACCAACCTATGCCTCACTTCAAACGCTCCACATCGAGCTGAAAGCTAATGCCGGTTCTGTTCCCTCCAACTCAGGTGGAGGTTTCCACGGTCACCTCGGCCTCATGCTTTCCCCGTCGGCCTACGCCACACTACAACCAACCACCATTCCCTGGGTCACACCACCCAATCCAGGACCGTTTGCCCCTCCTGCAACAGGCACCGGCATGCAACTCACTGCAGCTCGCAGCACATGGGCTGGACGCGTTGAGCAATTTTCTGTGTGCCAAGCCACAGAAAAAGCACTCATTGCCCAAGTCGTCGAAGCTGTTGATGCTATCTACCTCCGTGCCCTTCTCAATCGAACCACTGGCCAGTACACCACGACCATTGCCACCCTCATGACTCATCTTTTTGACACCTATGGAAAACTGACACCTCAACAGGTCAAAGCCAGGGAAATAGAAGTCACCAACATGCACTTCGACATCTCTCAGCCTGTTGACGTCATTTTCAATGCCATTGAAGATCTTGCCGCCCTCGCTGCACATGCCCATTCCCCGATGACTCCCCAACAGATGATTAACACTGCCTTCATCATTCTTGCCAAACAGTCTATCCTTCAGCATGACATCCGTGCTTGGGGACGTCTTGCTTCTTCAGCCCAGACTTGGGAAGCCATGATTCTTCACTTTCGCGAGGCCCAAGATGACCTCAGCAATTTTCCTGCACCTGTTGCCTCCAGTCTCTATGACAATCAAGCCCCATCCCATCAGGCTAATCATGTTGACATGATTGCCGATTTGGTCGCCCAACGTTTGATTGACACCGTCGCCCCCTTACTTGAACCTCTCCCACCCCCCATTGTTGCTGCCACTCCAACCCCAGCCCTTGCCCAGTCTCTCCAGCAGAGCGATTCCATCCTCATTGCTCAGATCCAGGATCTCATTGCTCTCATTGCCGCCAATGAGACTGGTCCAGCACGCGTGGCACCTCCTCGTCCTCCTAACAACCCCCCACAGAATCACCTCAATGGTCGCAATAATCGTGGTCGTGGTGGTCGTGGGGCTGGTCGTGGCACAAACCCAGCACCAGAACCGCGCATGTACTGCTGGTCTCATGGAGCTTGTGCCCACACCAGCGCTGATTGCAACAACCCCCACCCCGGTCACCAGCCCACTGCCACTTTCACCAGCATGCAAGGTGGCAGCACCATGCGTTGTTTCTGGCTACCTGTCTGACAGGCCGGGCCTCAGTTAACAGCCAATTCTAGGAAATCTTTTTCTGATGAACAACCCTGTACTGATGTAGCCCCCCCCCTCACTGCCATCCTAGACTCTGGTGCCACTGGCACTTTTGTCACGCCCACTGATGCCCATCATCTGCAAAATCCCACCTCACTCGTCACCGGCCAAACGGTACTGTCAGCCAGTGGCACTCCCATGCGCTCCACCATTGCAGGCAAGCTCCCACTCTCTCCCCATCTTTCAGACACTGCTCAAGCGGCTTTTGTGCTTGATGATCTCAAGACAGGTACCCTTATCTCCCTAGCCCAGCTCTGCGATGATGATTGCACAGCACTCTTCACCAAGTACACCGTCAACATCATGAAAAATGACAGTGTCATCATCACTGGTCGTCGGATGACCAATGGACTCTGGTCCATCCCAATCTCTCCTCCTTCCTCTCATCAAGCCAATGGGATCCTCAGGACCGACAAGACCAAACACGACCTGGCTCTTTACCATCATGCCACTCTGGGAAGCCCAGTCCCGTCGACCCTCCTACGAGCTATCCGCTGTGGACACCTCACTACCTTCCCAGGCCTAACAACCAACCTCATTTCAAAACATCTTCCTGCCAGCATTTCAACTGTCCTCGGCCACCAGGATCAAGAAGCCCAACATCTACGGTCCACGAAACAACCCGCCACCTCACCGCCTGACATAGATGACGTTGATATTGCCCCATCCCCCGATGCTGAAGATCCTACCAGTCCCAAACATCATCATCTATGCAGCATGCTGTTTCCCCACCAGGAAATCCTGAAGTCCTATTCTGATCAAACTGGAAAGTTTCCCATCATTTCAAGTCGTGGTAATCAGTACATCTTTGTTTTCTACCACCACGACACCAACTCGATTCATACAGTTGCTCTTCCCAACAGAAAAGCTGCTAGTATTCGTGATGCATGGGAATCCATCTACAGAAAGCTTCGTCTTCAGGGCCATCCCGTTCACCTGCACATCCTGGACAATGAATGCGCACAAGAACTAAAAGATGCCTTTATGAGTCACCAGATCAAGTTTCAACGCGTTCCACCCAAAGAGCATCGGGCTAATGCAGCTGAACGTGCCATTCGCACTTTTAAAAACCATTTTGTCTCCACTCTTTGCACAGTTGACTCCCATTTTCCCCTTGCTGAATGGGACCGCCTCCTACCCCAAGCAACACTGACCCTCAACCTACTTCGATCTTCTCGGATCCATCCATCACTCTCTGCTCATGCCTCCATGTTCGGCCACTTTGACTACAATCGAACTCCCCTGGCCCCACCTGGCACCAAAATTGTAGCACACCTTGCAGCCACTTCAAGAACCTCGTTTGGCCAACATGGCAAAGTTGGGTGGTACATTGGTCCCTCTCCTGAACACTACCGCTGCTACCGCTGCTATTTTCCTGACACCTTGCAAGAACGGGATGTCCTCAAAGTGGATTTCTTCCCAGAAAAAATCCCTTTTCCCACGTTCACCAACTCCACTTATCTCCAACAGACAGCGGAAGACATGCTCCATCTGCTCCAGCATCCTGTGTCCCCAGCACCGAACCCAGAACTTCTGTTTGGGCCACCCATCTTGAATGCGTACGCCAAAGTTGCTGACATCCTTGGTCGGGCCATTGCCAGCTCTCGACCCGCTCCCGTACCAGCTCCGAGGGTGCCTGCTGCACCAGACCCCGATCCAGCCCACACCACTACCGGTACTACCGGCTCTCGACCCGCACAAGTACCAGCTCCGAGGGTGCCCGGACCACCACCAGACCTAACCTATTTGGCCCATTCCATGCAACATGATCCCAACATTGCAGGGAAAATGCACAACCCGGTCACCGGGCGCCCCGAAACCATCGACTCGCTACTCAATGGACCTGACAAGCTCATCTGGCTGAACTCACTTACCAATGAATGGGGCCGATGCACTCAGGGTCTCTCCGCACATCGCTCCACCTCAACAGCCATCGTCGGCAACAGCACCATGTTCTTCATTCGACCAAGTGAAGTCCCCACAGGTCGCAAAGTCACCTATGCCAACTTTGTCTGCACCATGCGCCCAGGAAAATCTGATCCCTGTCGAATCCGGATGACAGTCGGAGGTGACCGCCTTGATGCCTTTCAGGACGTTCGGTCACCTGCCGTTGGCATTGTTGATACAAAGCTACATCTCAACAGTGTTATCTCTGATGCCAAACATGGCGCTCGCTATTGCACTGCCGATTTGAAAGATTTTTTCTTGTCCTCTGACATGCCAGTTTATCAGTACATGCGCATCCATCGCCGCTATGTTCCTGAAGAAGTCATCAAGGAATACAACCTATCGGACCAACATTTTGATTCAAAGAACTATGCCTACCTTGAAATCAGAAAAGGCATGTATGGTCTGAAAGAGGCCAGTGTCCTTGCCTATGACCAACTACGTTCTCATCTAGCCCCTTATGGATATGCTCCAGTTCGTTTCACACCTGGACTCTGGCGTCACAACACGCTCCGCACTACTTTCACACTAGCGGTTGACGACTTTGGCATCAAGTACTACCAGCCTTCTGACCTAGAACACCTCTTTGCTGCCCTGGCGTCAAAATATGTATTGACCAAGGACCCATCAGGTTCCAGCTACCTCGGTCTCACTCTTGCTTGGAACTATCAGGACGGCTACGTTGACATCTCCATGCCACAATACGTTGCTAAAGCCCTTTCAAAATTTCGACATTTGCCTCCTAAAGTCCCACAACATGCCCCGCACCCATGGACAGCCCCAGTATATGGACAAAAAGTTCAATATGCAACCACGGATGCATCACCACTCCTTGATGCACGAGCAACCCAACAAGTCCAGGCCATTGCCGGCACTTTTCTCTACTATGCTCGAGCTGTTGATTCCACCATCCTTGTTGCTCTCAATGAAATTTCCAACCAACAGGCCAGGCCCACAATGCTCACTCGTGCTGCATGTGACATGTTGCTAGATTACCTATCCACCCATCCTGATGCTACGGTCCGATTCTATGCCAGTGACATGATTCTTCATGTGATTGCGGATGCTGCATATCTAGTCCTTCCCAATGCACGAAGTCGCTGTGCTGGCCTTTACTTTCTCAGCGATGTCTCCACCACAACACCACCCACTCCTCGCCCAAATGGTGCTGTGCATGTTCTCTGCAAAACCCTTCGTGGAGTCCCATCCTCTGCTGCTGAAGCCGAAACTGGTGGATTGTTCATTAATGCCCAAGAAGCTGTACCCATCAAAATTGCCCTGGAAGAGATGGGCCATCCCCAACCTACTACGGGTACACCACTAGAGACTGACAATTCCACTGCCCATGACATTCTCACAGCAACAGTGCGCATGAAACGCTCCAAAGCCTTCGACATGCGTTACCATTGGCTCAAAGATCGCATTGCCCAAAAACAATTCCAACTCTACTGGGCACCAGGCAAACTCAACAAAGCCGACTATCATACTAAACACTTTCCTCCCGCCCACCACAAAGCCGAGCGCTACCAGCCCTACCGTCTACAAGCGCCTACTACTAGTACTACCAGTCCCATGGTCAATGCCTTGACGTCACATCTGCGAGGGTGTGTTGCTGCACGCAGCATCCAGTATCCAGCAATGACGTCAGTCGCCATCTGGTCCTCTGCGAACATCCGGACATCTGGAGAATGTCCGATCGCAGTCAACCAGCTTCGTCCTCATTAATCTACTTAGCTGTCGCTTAACCGATCTACTTCGTACGTAGTGACAATTCCTACCGAGATATTGCGTGAGAGAAAACGTGATGAAATATTAATATCAGCCACCTCATCGACCCACTTTACAATAGATTACCGGCTTTAGTGGGACTACAAAGAACGATCTTTGCACTACTATCGTTGTAGGGATTAGAAGACATGTTTGTAGGACCTGGGAGCAGAACCATCGGCAGGCGAGTATGGCGAGGCACCAAGGGTGCAAGTGGTATGGTTCAGACAGCCGTTCCAATCCACACATCGACTCTTGGTGAACCTTGGTTCGTCGTTTCTCGTGACGCTGTTCGGTCACGAAGATTGTCCAGTCATCATCGGCAGAGTGTCTCGGTACCCTCCAAACAATCATTTCGATCCAAGACGAATCGTGAGAAAAAACATATCGAACTCCAATCTAGCATGTCTGAGCTTGATGAAATACTTAATCGTCTCACATCAGGGGGCCCTGTGATCACTGACGAACAAGCGAAAGTCATGGTGCAGCAAGTTCGCGATGTCATGGATTCCTTGGTAACTGCTGTGGAAAGTGGCCAATTGAATCCGTCAGGAAAACATGGGAAGGAAATCTCGAATATCATTGAACGCATACTACGCGCCTATCATCACACAAGTCAAGTCGCATCGTCTAGTGGAACTCCATGTTTTCACTATTGTAAACAGGCTTTTGATGCCCTCAAAACGTGGAACCTTAATCGACAACACTCCCACTACGACCACTTCATAGCCATTGCCAATAAGGAACAGCGATGGAAGGAGGCTGCGCATGTATTCTACCAGCAAATCGATCCTGGAGCTGCATACAATCCAGTACGTGTGTCCATCGCTGATCCACAAGGACTCTACGCTGTTGCTCGATTGGCACAAGATGCCAAGTCTTCGGTTGCTGACTTGGTGTTTGACGCAGTTACGCAGCTTTCCATGGTTTCACCACAAGATCAATCGACGTATATTCTAGCGGCAGGAACAGCACTTGGGAAGGCTGGTGATTGGGAGGCGGCTGTGGAGTTTCTTGACAACAGTTACGCTTTCAATCAGCTAGGTCAACCGTTGGTGTCGAGCGTTATGCAAGCATGCTTGCTCTCCGGAAAACCAGATGCAGCATTATCTGTTTTTGATGGCAAAGTTGCTGGGGTGGACCACAATAAACTCGCCGACGAGTGGCAGTGGGGTGGCAACCCTCAAACCCTGGACCCGCTCATGCGTGACTTGGTCCTACGAGCATCATGGGGACGGAGGGGGGATCGTCATTAGCACTCAAACTTTTCCATGATATTGTGGAAGAGGGCGTTACCATCAGTGATGACGCCTTGCTTGGTGTCTTCAGGGCATGTGAGCGCGACGGTAATGTGGATGGGTGCCTGTCCTTGCTCGACTGCATACTTCAAAATGCATCACGAGACAATTGGATCGTGCCTGGAATCGAGTTGAATATCTGTGAATGTGAGACAGATGAAGCTAGGAAACTGAGCAGTGGAACAGTTGTCTACCGATGGTTACCCATGATGTCGCAGCAGCTGGCTTCTGCCCTCAGAACTTGCAATGCACTTTCGAACTTTGGGACAGGGATGTTTTACCTAACACGTGTACATTTGGCGAGGGATAGCTCCAGTTCTACATCCACATTTTCAATGGTCCAAGACGTATTTTCCCCAATGAGCATGGTACAATCTTTGTCGAATGCGTTGTCTAGTTTCCAGAGCCATGACGAACTTATAGGCCCGACGGTAGCGGCATTGTGTGGCTTACGATGCTATGAAGAAGCTGCACAACTTCTAGTTCGTCTCAATAATTCTGAATCCATGAATTCCCAAGATGCAAAAACTGTGCTACTGCGAGAGTTCGTGGCGACGGAATCAGTCAAAAATGGTCACACAAGAATTGGAAATTCATGGACGAATGCCGATCGCCACATCCAACGATTGACTTCCGCGCTGCGAATCATCCGGGAAACTAATTCCAAGGTCACAGTGGCAGAACAGAGGCAATTTCTAAAGTGCCTAGCTGTCGCAATGCAGGCGTGCACAAATGCGCACCAGGCGGACTTGTCTCTGCGCTTATTGTCATTTGTGGCCAACGAGCTCCAACGCGATTCATCAAGTAACGATAATTTGCTACGAAGCCATGAAAATTCATGGTCTGGATTACTTACGGTGAACGACGCGTTGACTGCAGAAATCATTAATTCACTTGTTTGGAATAATAGACTGCTCGAAGCTGTGGAGATATTTCATGCCGTGCTGGCACAACAATCTTCCCAATTGGGCAAATGGCAATCCACATGCAGCGCAGGCCTCTTGGCACTGATCAAGATTGGTCGTGGTCAGGAAGCTTTCGAACTTTTTCAGGAGATGGACGCGCATATTTTCTCTCCCCACTGCTTCAGTGGTCTTGGAAGACACCTTCTGGTGACAAATAACACGGAAAAGTTGACCTCACTGTACAGACTTGCCCTGGGAACTGGTAGGCTATCAGATGATTTGACCTTCATGACGATGAAAGCCGTCGCAGAGTCGAAAATCGACAATCGAGTCAGAGTTCTTCGAACTATCGTGGATGACAACGCGAATTATGTTGGTCTGACTCGGGAGAAATGGATGGAAGCACGTTACTGGAACATAAAACGTGAACTGGGATTTGCTCGTGCTCGTTTGTTAATGTGGTGGAACGATCCTGAGACTTGTCACCTTGAAGAGTTGGATTTTGCCATCTCAGAATTCTACGCACGATGTGGTACAAATTTGAAAGTTAGAAACGACGTCTTGCGCGTCCTCGTCAACAACGCACGCTTCCTCAATTTGAACTCCATTCCAGATGACACATCAAGATGGAACCATATCCCACGAAGCAAAGAGACCTGGACGGAGCTCCTTGGGAAAATTGTCGAGGAATGCGAGTCTTCGCCAATATCACATGACGCTGATTTCATCGACAATGTTGTCGCAGCGTTCCGAAATGTTGGTGCCAATGATGAGTGCATCCAATACATTACAAAAATTCTAGACCGTG
Organism: Nitzschia palea; assembly: GCA_019593585.1. Classification (NCBI taxonomy): domain Eukaryota; phylum Bacillariophyta; class Bacillariophyceae; order Bacillariales; family Bacillariaceae; genus Nitzschia; species Nitzschia palea. Next base: position 81,061 of record SWEM01000062.1, on the reverse strand, counting down.
ATATTCTTTTGCACAGATCAACGCTCACAGAAGCATTGCAGGCTTCGACAGGTCAACAAGCTATGGGATTGGCGAGCGACATTCGCATGTTAATGGCGGAGGATGTACATTAAGCTAGCTGCAAATATATTATTGATTTGCTTTCTCTGCTGTCGTTTGGGAGTCCGCTGCATGCCGTCTCTTGGTGGCTCGATCGTTCAATGATGTTCTGATATCTTGAATGATTTTTGAATTCGATGGCATCGGTTTTTGCCACACCCAGTCTGCTCCTGCTTCAAAAAATTGAGTACCCATGTCGTTACCAGAGCATCCAATCACGATAGAATCAATTCTCATGCGTCGCATTGCAAATACCACATCAGTTCCTACCATGACTCCTCCAGCTTCTTCCATGTACTGGTCGACCACAATAACATCAAATTTCTCCTTCCCGCAGATTTCGAGTGCCTCTTCACCAGTCGCTGCTTCTGTGATTGTTGCATTCGGTGCAATGCCCTTCAAAATACGGCGTTTCAACATCATACGGTTCATCTTGATGTCATCTATGATCATGAAAGAAATGGGTTCTTCAATGAGAGCAGTACTCTCCTCTATGACAGCTTCTGGTGCGTCGCAAAGCGAAAGCTCCATGACAACCACACAAGTTGTACCAGCACGAACGGTTGGATCACTTTCGAATCGAATCGAGCCTCCCGTCAAATCCACCAAATGCTTTGCAATAGCGAGGCCTAGGCCCGTTCCTGGTGCTCCTCCTCTCTGCACAAATCTCTGGAACAATTTCTCCTGTTCATTCTTTGGTATGCCAGGACCAGTGTCAATACATTCAAACTTCACCTTGTCGCCCTCCCATCCCATGACAAGAGTAATGGAACCAGTCACCGTGTACTTGATTGCATTTGTGACTACGTTCGTCATAACTTGTTGAATACGATGCGAATCACCAAGAACCCAATCCTTTCCCCTTGTATCGCAGATCTTTTCAAACCTGACACCGGGTCGAACGGACGGTAACAGCATTTTGTGCACGTTGTATAGAATCTTTTTTAGAGAGATGGGTGACCTACTGAGCGTCATTTTGCCCTCTTCCATTTTTCTAACGTCCAAGAGATTATTCATTATTGACGACATGAACCCTGAGCATAGCTGCATACCAGATATTAAACTTTTTGCTTCTTCCGGTAGATTATCAGGCATGGCATTGAGAGCACTATCAATGGCTCCAAGAGCTAAGAGTAAAGGATATAATGTCAGGTCGAGTATCCATCTGAAATTCAAGAAAGCTCTCATGCGTGCACTTACGGTTTCTGAGTTCGTGGGCAAAATAGGCTGTCATATTCCTCTCGGTTTCAACCTTTGCTTCTTGTGACGCACGAATGTATTGCATTTCTCGAAGTGCCTGTGCATGTTTCCTATCCTCCGTTACATCTTGGGCAACTCCGACCACTTTTCGCAAGAAGATATAATTCAGACAAATCGAAGTGGGAACAAAGGAACCATAACAAACATTTCGTCACCTTACCTCCAACAACTGCATTTTCTGGATCGCGTCTTGTTGTCGCATTCACGAGCAAAAAGATGGGTTCCCCGGATTTCGAAATGAACTCAAGTTCGTAGTTGGAAGTTTCATTTCCTGCCAAGGCTGAGTCCAGGATTTCTCTAACCTTTTCCTGCATGGACTCGGCGATGAATGTTTCTACCAGCGGCTCGTCAAATGCTTCTTCTTTTGAATAACCGGTAATTTCCGAAGTTCGTCTGTTCCACTCATTCACATTCCCATCGATATCAATGCCGAAAATGGGAGCGTTTGCTGTATCAATCAACTGTCGCAATTCCAATGCCATCCCGGCAACTGCTCTGTCTCGCTGCACTGCCTCGGTAACATCTTGCGCTACACCCAAAACCCCAACAACATTGTTTTCTGCGTCCCGCCGTGTTGTAGCATTGACAAGTAGATGACGTATCTCATCCGATTTCGTACGGAATTCAAGTTCGAAATTTGACGTTCCCCGCCCTTCCAACGCATTGTCAAGAACCTCCTGGACTGAATCCTTCATCGAAGGGACAATAAATGTATCTACCAGCGAACAATCGAAAGCCTCTTCCTTGGTGTATCCGGTTATTTCAGCAGTCTTGTCGTTCCATTCGTTGACATCACTTTCCAACATAGAACATGGTACAGGTGAGGTTCCCAAGAGACATTTGCAACGAATTGAACAACAAGATTCCACTTACCCATCTTTATCGATACCGAAAATTGGTGCGTTCGCCGTGTCGATCAACTTGCGCAATTCATTCGCCATTGCAACGACAGCACGGTCGTGCTTGAAAGATTCGGTAATGTCTTGTCCAAGCACAACCACCCCAACAATGTGGTTCTTCGCATCTCGCCTCGGGTTTATGCTTGCTAAAAGATATCGAGTTTCGCCGTCCTTACCACGTATTTCAAGTTCAAAATTGGACGTTCCACGTCCTTTTAACGCGGTCTGTAGGACTTCTTCCGTCGTCAATTGAGCGCTAGGGATGATAAAGTTTCTGACGAGATCATGATTCATGGTTTCAGAAGATGTGAGTCCTGTAGTCTCGACCGTTTGTGCATTCCATTCATTTATTTTTCCTGTGGTATCGATACCGAAGATGGCGACATTTGAGGTGTCAATAAATTGGCTCAGTTCTTGTTGATCCGCGTCTGGGCGGCCAAGGTGCAAAGCTGACATTGACGGCGTCCTCTCACATGTATCTTGCTCTCCAAGGTCTGAGGCATCAGAAAGTATCAAGTCATATATCGTCGTTGCATCTGTTGATTGAGTCATTTCGGTCGACACGTTTATCAGCACAGTTTTCAACTCGCCATTTTGTAGCCACACGTCTACGATGCAACTCTTGGAAGAAGAAGCGATGACGGCCGGAGAGAAATTACATCGTAGTTTGTTCTGGTGAGCTCGTTTAGGAATCAAATCAAAGAAACAACGACCAATCATTTCATTCTTTCGATGTCCGGTGAAAGCTTCGAGGTTTTTATTCCACCTATAGATCTCCCAACCGTCGCAGACAGATACCATTGGGAAACGATCCAACAACACATTTTCCGGAGGTTCAAGATTCATCAAACTTTGTTCTTGTCCAAAGCAGACGATCTGAACTGATTTTTCTTGGCTGCTTCTGTAGGTGGACAAATTCAGACACACTTGTGCCCCGGATTCGGCCAGCGACACAGAGCAAACCGACTCTTCCCCCCGTTCAATAGTCAACTGTACCGCAGCAGTGAGTCTGTGTTTCGAGCCTTCATCAAGTATTGAACCGATCGGTTGTGATTCAATAAGGGGCGCCATTATTCCTGTAATGCTCTCCATTTTTCCGTTCCATGAAATCACGCGAAGCCCATGATCATCTTCAATTACGAAGGCCGGAATAGCTAGCCTTTGTACCCACGAGAATTCTTGTTGCCTTAGGAGTTCCTTGTTCGATTGTATCGGTCCGTTCTCCCTTGTATGGTCGTCCAGGTGAGCAACAACCGTCATCTTACAATCGGTACAAGCGTTATTAGGGGGCATCGAATCCCCAGTGTGCTTCGGAAATTGATAATGCGTCTGTTGTTGGTGGTGGTGCCACAGTTGCGGGATGGCGTAGTGATGAGAGTCCTGGCCAGCTTTGCGGGGGAACCACCGTATCCCCGTGAGAGACTCAATGTGCGTTCTTCTCTAGGAACCTGGAAGCACATATTGTTCAAGACAACACAATTAAAGGAAGGGACAATATTTCGATCGAAAATGTCATGAGCCCATATAAAATCCCACCGACTTCGATTGGACGAAATGCCCCTTCGATTTCTCCGATAAGCAGAGAGGCTCCAAGGTTTCGAAAAGCTCCGGGGATTTCTAAGTACTACCGGTAGTACCTTTAATAAGTGGAAAAACAAAAACCTTTCATCCGAAAAATTCATCCTATTAAGCCTTCGGGGCTCGAATTCTATTGGCCACGTCCTCAAGGCTCTCCAGAAATCGCTCGATTGATGCAGCGACGCAGGACTTGTACTCCTAGTCCAGGATCAATGATCACACAGGAAAAGCAAATGAGTTTCGCTTGACTACCGGTACAAAATAGAAGAAAAACATCATGGAAGCGTCGTCACTCTCAAGACGCGAATTTGATTCTCGATCGGGAGACGAGATTGATGATATGCCGCATGGCGTAGTTAGCCAGCGCCGAGGATGGCAAGGCGAGGAGCTCGAGATGAATCATCAGCAGGAGGTATTTCGTAGCGGAAAAGGCGATTCGGTGGTTGCAGTTGATATTCGTCAGTTTCAGAATACTGTTGTCGGTGAAGGCTATCAAGCCAGGCATGTTGTCCGGCAGCCATCGGCTAATCCATCAACCGCGATGAAAATTCGGGATATGACTGGCAGTTCGGGTGGTCGTGCACCTGTTGAAAAAATAAGGAAGCAAGACGATGGAAAACGAAACTATATCGAAAACGATGGATTACGAGAGTTTCGAAAAGAGATTGAGTTAATCCTATCCACGCCATAGAAATTCATTCAGAAAACCGGTAGCAAGTCGTTGCCATCGGCCGGAAGTTCCATTTGACGCCCATTGTCGAATTGAACACGGACAAGCAATTTGCCACCAGGGGGCGGCGGCAATACAACACCTTTACCAAAGTTCTTGTGAAGAACTTCAGATCCCACGGGATAAAACAACGTTGAATCGAACTGTGCTGTAGGTTCAGGTCTCGCACTGGGCTTTGGTTTGGACGGAATGGGATGATCCGTGGAACGAACCGCACTGGGCCTTGTTTTGGATGCCGTCGGATTCTCCATAGAACGCACTGCGCTGGATCTTGGTTTGGACGCCATGGGATGCTCCGAGGCACGAACTGTGGACTTGCTCTGCACTCTTTGAAGCGCTTGTTTTGGAACGGTCGGTTTGTCGCGATGTGGCGGAGATTCTCTTTGTGGCGTTTTTGGTTGCAAAGAAGATATTAAATTTGTTTCACGGCGCTGTGGCGCGGTTGAAAATGCCTTGCTTCTGGTGGAATCGCTAGTTGATCGCTTTTGACCCGAAGTCAGTGGAGTTGTCATTGTTTTTCGTTGCCAAAAGGTATCTTGCGATTTCGCGTTGAGGGGTATTCCCTTTTTTGCAACATCATTTTTTGGACCACCCACAATGTCGTCGAGAAAGCGAGATCTTTGTCTTGTGCTTTTCTTTGATGACTCAACGTTCCATTTGGCAAAGGTCGTAACTTCTTTTCGCCATGTCATCGTTAGTCTTGTTTTGGCCCTTGTCATTGCCACATAGCAAAGCCTCCTCTCCTCTTGCAATGCAACCGAGTCCTCTTCGGCTTGTAGAGACTGACCAGAGGGCAGTGTGCCTTCTTCCAAGCCAACAACAAAGACAGCGTCGTATTCCGTTCCCTTCGATGCATGGATTGTCAAGAGACTGACCACGAAACGGGACTCTTGAGATTCGTCATCGATAGGTTCGATTTCAGTGACAAGGGCGACGTCATCCAAGAAGCTTCCGAGCGGAGAAGTGTCCTCCATGTAACCGGCATCAATGGTTTGCTCCTGCACTGTTTGACCTAACGCTGGTCCTGAAGTAGAATGCTTTTCCGTGGCTCGCCGGAGTTCTAGGACGTTTTGTTGGCGTTCCTCAAATTCCCCCTTTGACTTTGATATAGAATCAAAATGAGGGGTAAGGTTGAAAGTCTCAATGATCCCACGAAGCAGAGCATCAAGTGGGACCGAGAACGCTGCTGCTCGCATCATGCTTATTTGAGTTGCAAACGGTAGAAAACAATTCAGTGCTCGCTTCGAAATATAGTCAGGCGTCGGTTCTGGTGCCCCTTGAGCTAGGAACGAGTGATAGCCACCATTTACGTCAACCATCGAAGTAAGAATATCCAATTTCGTAGGGCGAGCAGTTCCGGGTAATGCTTCTCGGTAAAAATTGTCGACTGCCGTACAGTATTCTTTGAATTCCATTATTGCCTTGTCGCCCAAGCCTCTCGCAGGTGTTTTGAATGCACGGATCATGGCTGACTCGTCATTCCCGTTGTATAGCCAGCGTAGGAAACACAGACAGTCCTTTACCTCGGCTCGTTTGTAGAATCCCCCAGCTCCGCCACGAATGACGTATGGAAGATTCTCTTTGACGCATGCCTCTTCTAGATGTCGTGATTGCGCATTCGTTCGGTAGATAACTGCCACGGTGTTCTCGGGGCCAAAAGATGAATCCGCCCTTAATTCCAAGATTGATTTGACCACATAGTCAGCTGCAAAGCGAAATGTTGATGGTAAGAAAAATCGTCGACGAAATCTTTGGATACTAGGCTCTATCCTCACCTTCCGCTCTCTCATCGGCACATGCAATGACTCGGGGGCTGGGCCCAGATTCCCTCGTCGGTTTCATAGCACGGCGTTCTTCATCATTTGACGAAGACTTGGCTCCCGAAATAACTTTTTCTGCAACCCGTACGATGTTTGGTGTAGATCTATGATGATGTATGGACCTGGTAAGTCAGTCGATCTGCTCGAGGCTATTCTGGTGTGCACCAGTGCAATGTACGTACCGGTAGTTTTCTTTCAAGAACACTGTCTGCACTCCGTCGTCCGTATATTGTTCGAATTCTTGCGGCAAGTCAGCAAGACTTCCGACGTGGGCCCCACGCCAGGAATAGATAAGTTGATCGGCATCGCCCACGGCAAACAAGCTGCTTGATGTCAACAACTTGACAACATCTAACTGTAGTCTTGAGGTGTCCTGAAATTCATCGACCAGGATATGAGGCCACCGTCGATGAAGTCTTTCTCGAAGTTCAGGGTATTGCATCAACATCTCTCTCGTCAATATAATCAAATCATCAAAATCCAAAGCATTATTACTCATCGTCTTCTCTCTGTATAAACTGTAAAGTTCGCGTGCCATTTTCAAGGGAGGCGATATCGGTTTCGGGCGTCCTTTCTCATCGACTTGAGCAAAGATATTTTGCCCTAAGGATTTGGATTCCTTGATTTTTCCAAAAGCTTCAAGGATCTGCACAGGTTTAATTGACATTGTCTCTGGGTCAAGCTTGTTATCCACTATACATTCCTTTACTAGTCGGAGCTGATCACTCGCATCCAGGATTGCAAAATTGCTATCAAGATTCACGGCTCCATCTGCAACACGTCCAATCATATCTTCTTCCACGGAAGGTAGTGAAACAAGTAAACTTCCATTGGAGCGCAAAATTTTGGCACATATCGAGTGGAAGGTACCCATCGTAACTCGTCTCAAGTCTTGTGGGTAATTGTCAGATGCATCATCCTCTGAAACAAAAGTGCCGCCACTTTGGAGGGCCTGTTGTTGTGTGAGTAGTACCTCGACTCGTTGCCGCATTTCGTTGGCCGCCTTTTTGGTGAACGTGACTGCTAACACTTGACCGCGAGGATCCTGATTCAACAAAAATGCGACACGGCAAGTCAAAACTCGAGTTTTCCCCGATCCTGGCCCGGCAATAACTCGAGTCACAGCCCTGAGAGGTTGTGTAACAGCCTGAACTTGAGAGGGATTGAGTCGATCCAAAAGGACCGAATAATCAGTTGATGAAAATGACCTTGATGCAGCCGGTAGTTCCGTATTATAAAGTCGATTCGACTGCGGGAAAAGGCATATTTTACTCCGGGACTCTTGGCGCGTTATCAGTGATGAGTGTCGTTTCGGATGGATGAGCATGAAAGGGGGAGCATTGTTTGTTCCTTGACGACGAAGACTTGCTCGACCGATGCCTCGTGGCAGGTAGCTCTTCACGACAAGAAGGCATCGCAGGGAAATCATCAAGACGATTGCTCGGCAGGTACGCATCTGAAAATGAGACGATGACTTCTGTTGATGTGGTTCGTCAAGTTGGAGGGATCCCAGATAGTTTTTCGCCGGCAGATTCCATTTCACATTATTCGATCGGTGTTTCCAGGGAACTAAAGTAGGCCCAAGTGCATATTGGTTGACAGCAGGCCAAAAACTGACGAAGGTAGGGCGAGGAAGCGCGACAACCCAACGTACATATAACTGTAAAACCATAAAACGATTTTCTTCGAGACCCGATCGACGACCGTCAACCCACCGACAACTTTACAAGAGCTCAAAACATCATACTTCGAAGTAAAAGATTTCGACAAACCTCTCTGCCTCACACAACTGTACTCAATCATCCTGTCGGTACAGAGCAATCCTTTACAAACATGGCAGACGAAGAAGGGTTCATTGATGTCTCTTTCGCGCAAGATGGTGGTGTCCTAAAGAAGATTATCAAGGAAGCTCCTGAAGGCGCTTCAGGCCCTCCTCCCAATGGCAATGAAGTCGAAGCACACTACACTGGTGAGTTTCTCGTCATGCCCACGTTCACTGCTTTGCCGAACTATTTTGCAGATCACTGACAATGATTTTTATTCTGCTGTCGCTACAGGTACGTTGGTCAGTGATGGCTCCAAATTTGATTCTAGTCGTGATCGAGGCAAACCCTTCAAATTTACCATCGGTCAGGGAATGGTGATTAAAGGCTGGGACGAAGGATTCGCTTCGATGAAAGTGGGAGAACATGCAATGTTGAAAGTCCGATATGATTATGCCTACGGTGATTCGGGGTCCCCTCCAAAGATTCCAGCCAAAGCAGATTTGTACTTTGACGTCGAACTCCTTGGATTCAAAGAAAAACCAAAGGAACGCTGGCAAATGACAACAGAAGAACGTTTAGCTCAGGCAAACAAATTGAAAGACGAAGGAACTGAATTGTTCAAGAAACAATTGTTTGCTGAGGCAACTGTCAAGTATGAGGATGCAGCATCCTATTCGGTCGACGAGGGAATTACAGGGGACGATGTTCCCGAAGAAGAGCGGCCGTTGTACATTAGCTGCTGGTCGAACGCTGCCATGTGTTACATCAAGCTGAAAGAATGGGCAGATGCAACAAGGGCATGCAACCAAGTATTGGAAATTCAGAGCGAGGAAGATTCCAACATTAAGGCGCTCTATCGACGTGGATTGGCAAGGTTGCACCTTGGATTGTACAAGGAAGCCAAAGTGGACCTTATGGCTGCCTACAAAATTGACAACACCAACAAAGATGTCCGCAAGGGTCTAGCCCAGCTCAAGGAAAAAGTTGAGAACTCTAAGCAAAAGGAAAAGGCCGCATTTGGTGGATTCTTGGGAAAGGTCGACATTTACAATGACAAGAAGGGGCCCCTTGTTCCCAATGCCAACGGAGACAATCCTCACGTGTACTTCCAGGTTAAGCAAGGGGATGATGATCTTGGACGGTATGTAGACGCCTTCCGTTTGTCGGTCATTTTCAGATGTCCTACGTACTAAGCTTTGCTCTCATTTCTTTTTTCATGACAGCATTGTGATCCAATTGTACAAGGACATCACTCCAAAAACTGCTGAAAACTTCAGATGTTTGTGTACTGGTGAGAAGGGCGATGGCAAGGCAGGCAAGCCACTTCATTTCAAGGGATGCGCTTTCCATCGTGTGATCAAAGATTTCATGATTCAAGGAGGGGATTTTACGAACGGTGATGGAACAGGCGGCGAATCCATTTACGGCGAGAAATTCGCGGATGAAAACTTCGTTATCAAACACACCAAAGCTGGACAACTGTCTATGGCAAATGCTGGACCCGGAACCAACGGTAGTCAATTTTTCATCACCAGCAAAGACACTCCTCATTTGGACGGAAAACATGTTGTTTTTGGTCATGTCGTGGAAGGTATGGATGTTGTTCGAACGATTGAGAACATGAAGTGTGATGACAATGACCGACCCGAGGTGGAAGTGATCATTTCGGATTGCGGTGAAATGCCTGCTGATTATAAAAGGTGATGGTCTTGTTCACCAAATCCGTTAATAGCACCAAAGTTACTGGTATGTAATTCTTGAGAGAAAAACTTCTCTGGCAACCACTTTTTTATCAAAAGGTTGGGATAGTTGGTTACCCGAAACTATTCTTTCAACACAGTTGAGTTTGAAGAGTTACTTCCTTTCGGTTAAAAACATGACATTCTATAAAAGGAAAAGCTTGAACATAATCCTAGTATCGTGAGCCTGAACCACAACAAGTCTAATTAACTGTAAGCGATCCGGAACAAGGAGCACCTCGGAAAACATACCAGGTACCCAGGTACTACTAACGTTAGTACCAGGTAGTATATATTCACTACCTCTTTGTTAGCTACTAGCTACCCCTGCCATGCCAGTCCGTCGCCCGACACACGTCCGATTTGATTCCAAGTGGCAGCACTTCTCGGTCAAAGGGAAAGTTGAGCAAACATCGACGAGAGTGTCCAATATCTTCTCTTTTGTCCTTGATAACCAATTGACTGGAAAAATCGTGACAATGAGGATTTTCTTTGCCGTCGTGGCTGGCGCTAATATATGGGCAGCATGGGCGTTTGTTCCATCAAGTCACCCTCGAGTACCGATCATGGTTCAAAAAGCAGGAGGATTTGAGTGGGAGGATCCTACAGAAGTATTTGATCAAGGCGTTGAGAATCCTTTTAAGAATCCTGATTTGATGAATTCTGATGACGGTATGAAAATTGACCCTGCTCGTCTTTTGAGTCCTCGTCTCAACGGGGCAAACCTTTATTTTGTTGGGATGATGGGAAGTGGCAAAACTGCGGTGGGCGATATTGTAGCTCGCAGTAAGTTCTCTGTGTTTGGATTGAACATACGATTTTGGTTCTTGCCGACCTTATTTGTTTCTTTTTTTTCAATGTAAAGGGATGGGCACGTACAATTTCCTCGACACGGATAAAATAATTGAGAAAGCCACTGGTATGACAATTCCAGAAATTTTTGAAGCAGAAGGAGAAGAGGGCTTTAGAAAAGTTGAATCACAAGTGCTAGATTCGGTGCATTCATACGTACGATGTGTTGTGAGCACTGGGGGAGGTATTGTGACAAAGATGGAAAACTGGTCAAAGCTTCAGAGCGGGATTGTTATTTGGCTCAATGTTGATCCCGAGGTCATAATTAAACGAATCGAGGGCACTGACCGACCACTGCTGGATTGTGACGACCCGCTTCAGAAGCTCAAAGACCTACTGGAACAGAGACTAAGCAAATACAGCCAAGCTGACCTGACGGTTGACGTGACAGAAGATCTAGACGCTGAGGGTGCGGCAGACAAAGTTGTAAGAGAACTTCACGACTTCATTGACGACAATCCTCCTGCGTGGAAACTCGCAAAGCTGAAGGCACAGTCGGAAGGCTTGGATTGGGTGCAATAGTCATTCTACTTTGCTAATGTTGCAGCTGGGATTGCCAATACGCTGGTCACAAAAGCTGCAGCGAGATCAAATGACGAGAAAATGCTGGTTCCATAACGAACACTGTAGACATAGTTCTTATCCCAAATTCCAAGTCATAGTTGGTTTCGAATTCGGCCCTGATAGAGGCATATCTTTATATTCTTTCTTTTTCTTGGGAAGTCCTCCAGCCTTTTTTAGTCTGGCCTCAGCAGCTGCAATGCGTTCTCGACGTTGTTTCTCGCGTTCTTCGTCTGTAAGCGTCTCATCACGGCGCGGTTGAGGCAACTCATCTTTCTTGGCATTAACGGCATTTGACGTCGCGGCAAGGGGAGTCAACTCCTGAGGTTGGCCGAGTCGATGCCCCTGCGTTCAAAGAAACGAATGGATATAAACGTAAGATACGGCGTTCAGCGAGAGAGGAATATATCAAGAACTTATAGAACTCACTTGTCCTTGAAACGGCTTTGTAGTCGAAGTCGGGGCAGTGTGGGTAGCATTGCCATTGCCGCAACAATTTCCCATCGTTTCTGCGAAGGAGCTCAACTTTCCTCTAGACTCGGCTTTCCTTTATGGAAGCAATTAACTCTTGTGACTGTACGCGTCGATCAAGGAAAATTCTATTTTAAGTTACCAGTAGCCTTTATAGAAGCTAACAAAATGAGAAACAGAAGAATGGTTTCATGAGAAGAAAGGTGACATGAATTGAGACTTGTACCTGGTACACCACGTATTTGCAAGCAGTCATATTGATCAAACATATCACGACTAGAATCGGAGGAAGTAATGGTACTACTAACATGCAACGTGTAACTAACAAGAAGATGATTCCAATGCTGGTTCTGTTCATCGAAGACTTAAAACAATGACATTGTTATCCCGATACTAACAGGTGTAAAAATCAATAAATGTAAGTCAAACCCCAGAGCTCAAACCCAAACAAAACCCCCATAAATATATAAAGTTCCTTTCCAGCAGTCCCCATGGATAGTTTCCATGGGATTTTACATTGGCATTCGTTGATCGTAGGGGTGACCTTGTTGTGGAGGATATTGATAACCCCCTTGAGGTCTACCTGGATGATGACGAGATTGGGGATGATGACCATAATAGTCGTATCCAGGTGGCGGCTGCCCGTACATATGGGGCGGAGGATAGCCGTAGGCATGGTGTCGAGGGTCGTGTGGCGGTTGATGCATTGTGTGCATACCATGCATATGCATCTCGTGTGCCGGGTGCATGTGCGCAGCGTACGGATCTTGGACGATCGCCTGTCGCTTGTCGTCGTCTTCTTCGTCTTCCCCATCCTTCTCAACTGGATTCATGCCATTATGTTTATCTGCCTCGCGCTCGTAGTATTGTTTTTCTTCCATCGACAAAGCCTAAAATGACAGAAGAAAAGGAATAAGAATTCGCTTGGTACGAGCGAAGAAGAATGTGTTGAACAGCGTGCTACTCGAGCAACATACCTTCCATGCAGTTCCCACAAGTCTAGCCACCGATCCACGCTCAGACGGTACTCCCATTTCAGATTGTTTGAGGCGCAGAACATGAGCGGAAAAGAACATGTTGTAACCTGTTTTGTTTCGTTTGCGATTGGCTTGCTTATCGGGTGGCTGGTATTGTGCCATCTGTTCTTCGTAGCGCTTGCGGTCTTCCTTTGCCCTTTCTTCGTACTTAGATTTCTCTTCAGCCGACAACTCCTTCCAGGCGTTCCCGGTCGATGCAACTAAACTCGCAGGAGGCACACGCTTTAGTTGAGCATCTACATCGGCGCTATTCAAGGCTGTTTCGTTCTCCTTCGCTAGCAGAGCGAAACGATCCTGCACGAAGATATTGTATGCGCTGAGGGCGCGAGTTGGTGCTCCTTCGTCTTTCCTTTTGCGCTTGTAAGTCTGTTTGCGCTTGCTAATGAATGCTTTTAGCTTTTGAATTTCATTTGAGAGGCGGGCTATGTGAGCTTCTTTCCGTTTGAGTGTCTCGGAGAGAGCTACCTCGAGGCGCGAGGTTGGTTCTGTCTCCTGGATGTAGAGAAGATCAGCAGCGATTCTTGGGTCCTGTATATCTACTTCCTTGATTTCCGAATTCAGAAGCTCTTCCACTTCGTCCTTTGGAATTTTTTCTATATCGTCCGGATCCTTGTCGTCGTCGTGTCTGATTTCAATCCTTAATTCAACCTTTGGTTCGTCGTCCCCATAATCATCTTTCTCGTCAGCTTTGTCCTCGGTACTATCTTTATTTTCATCTTTCTTTTCCTCGTCGATTCTTTCATCTGCAGCTCCGGTTTGTTGTTTTATTGGCGTCTCTGACTCTGTCATCTCGCTCTCATCCTCGGACTTGTCGTCCTTTGATTCTGTCATGTCTTCGTTGGCAGTTGCTTCCCTTCTAAACAAAAATCCGATAAGACTCAGTGTCAGCAACAAAGTGGGAGGCAAGTTTTTTTCACGAGTACAAGTAATGCAACTATGTTCAAATCATGTCAGCCGAATGATGAGAAGGGTAGCACTAGTGATTCTTTGGAAGCATCATCAGGAGAAGCTGACAGCTACCAGTACCGGTAGTTGTGCGGATTTTGTCATGGGGTGACTAAACACTCCATGTGGAAAGTGTACGGACTTCCACGGAGTGTTGAATGTTGGTGTGATGTGATGTTGTCATGATTGGTCTGATGCCAATGAGCACTTACCAAGATGGGCTATGGAAAATGTGAGGGCGGAGAGGGTGGATAGGTTGATGCGTTTTATTGTCTTCGTGTGTGTAGTCCCAATGGAGGATAATCAGGATAATGCTTATATTCATTGATTTGAGCGGACGGGGTGTTGCATTTCTTCAGGATCACAAATCAAAACTTCTATTCAGGCAACCGGAACGTAGATGAAGGGTTCCCGATCAACGCCGGTCGATCCGATAGTACCTAAATAACTTTGTCCCAAAAGATGGCGCGTTGTTTAAACAGAAATTGGTGGTTCAGCCCTACGTAGAAAACGTATTTATTCCAACGTAGAAAAATACTTGGCCGGCGCTCGTGGAGCTCCGAAATCTGCCGGAAGTTCCCCGAACGGTGCCGCCTGGTCGTCGTAGGGCAATTTGTTGACTCCGGGTTTCTGAACCCGGCAATTGGGCGAAAGTGGTTGATCTTGTAGCGTGAATCACTAACAGTAAATACTAAATAGGGTTAACCATTACTGAGATCGATAGGACGTCTACCACTCTACTCTCAGAGTGAATACAAATGCTGTTACAGTAAATCTGGATAGCTTTACATTTAGAACAAGAACCCATACCAAGTTTGCGAGCGAGAGTGAGAAATCGACAGGGGAGAGAGCCTTTATCCTTGCAAGGTAACAGTCGATAATCGGCAGTAGCTACCATGTATAGCTAAAAGAAAAGCTCAAATGCGGCCGAAGCTTGCATCTCAATGCGCGCAGTCCTGTGACAAAAGTGGGCGTTGGTGTTGCCGATCACTCATATTGTCGATTCTTTAGCAAGAATGGATATTGCACTTCTTGTACGGTATTCTCCCCACAGGTGTACTGGAAAGTGTCAATCCGGAGGTTGCATCGTCTGGCGTTCATGAACTATTATTCGCTTGCGGTTCATCTCCTCCTGTGGCGTTATCGTGGGCAGTTGGATCTGATGCTCCGGTGGGCAGCCGAACATCTGCATCTGACCTGTCACTGATAATCGGAACGGATCGATCGGTAACATCATCTTGGCTTTGAACGGTTGGATCAGCATCAGTCGAGACATCACGGCCCCTGCCCTCGTCGCCCTCATCACCCTCATTTTCAAGAACCGTCGCCTTACAGAGAGGACAACACCCTTGTCGTTCTGTTAACCACGGCATGATGCACTCTGTATGAAACGCATGCTTACATCGAGGCAATAAGCGTAGTCGTTCACCCACCTCGAACTCTTCGATGCAAATGGAACACGTCGTGCAACTCGTAACTATATTGTCATACTCCGTCTGATTCGCGTCCTCTCTGAAACTCTCACTAGCAATGGGACCCCTTGGTCCAGCGGTTTCATCAAATTGATCGTTGCTATCAGCGGAACCCGAGCGAATCACAATGTCTGAATCGATCAATGTTGGTACTTCGTCCTCGTCGTCACCGTCCTTGGTTTCTCGATCGTCCGATGACGTAGGTTCCATGTCAGGAGGATGCTTGTAAACTATCTCAGGTAGTGCAAGAACTTGCTCTTCTGTCATATGCTGTGCAATTGGTTGACTTGCTACTTGTGTTCCATTTGGAGCAAACCAGTACGATACCGGGGATATGTATTGGAGACCGATGATCCGCCCATTTTCGTTGCGTCGGAAGCGAATACGTCCCCCTCCATTCCACCAAAGGTAAGCACCACGACAGCATGGTGACATGATCAAAAGTGCAAAGAGAATAAATCGAAACCAGAAGAAGTTTCCTCCCTGGATGCCTTTGCTGCTACTACTCGAGTAGGTGTTGGGTGGCGGCGGAGGCCCAGGCTCCGGAGCAAGCTTTTCTACGACCATGGCTAGATCCCAATTTTCGCTTCCATCTTGTAGAAACTCTGCGCTCTTGCCAGTTGCCTCCGAATACTTTTGAATAAGACCCATCAAATTTACCCCGGCACTGGTGCTTATCGAAAGTATGGCGAGTCTTTCGATATTCTCCGAGACCACCACGCCAGATTCCTTTGGTGGAGACAGAATCTGGACTATTCCATCGTTATCGTCAGGGTCGTTGTTGTAGAAGACAATGTACCTCAGCGATCGGGACATCATATCATTGATCTGGAGAGCTACTTCAGTCTTGGTGTAAACATCACATCCTCCCAGGCTCACAAGAAGGGCCAGCGGCGATCGAAGCACAAGAGGAAAGGTCCAATTGGAACTTGTGCTCATGATATCTTCTGGGAACTCACAAAGTTGGGGATCGTCAGGCGGTTTCATCAAGATGGCTCTATAGACCATATCTCGGTCAAGGTTATTGCCGTAGGATGATATTTCGCAGGCATATGTATATGGTGTAAAGTCAATCACCGATAAGACTGCTCGAGAACCTGAGCAGATTGCAATGGGAAATGTACATGCTACGAATAGCAAGCGTAGCCATATACTTGGTCTGATCGTACGACTATGGATAGTGGTTATCATTTTGACAGTGAACTCGAGCTTTCGATGCTTTTCTGCCCGTATCACTTCGTGGGAGTCAGCCGAACACCGGTTGATTTGTCCCTTCGTAAAGAAGTGCAACTCTATTTGTTTCGAACAAGGCACCGACTCTAGACACTTGCATTCACTGTCAGTGTTCAATTTCTCAATCCGGTGATAATGAAAGGACACGATGAGCAACGCTTTAGTGGTGGGAGAATAATGGAAGGAAGAAAAATCGCACGGAAGATGTTGCTGGCAGCAAACTCAACTGATCCCACTTCTCAACGCAAGGTATATCTTCATCATCAATGTAATATGTATTTCTATGTCATATCATACCTACCTATTTCACCGTCATACTGTCAGACCTGTACCAGGTTCCAGGCAGTGACGCGAGGTTAACCGTAAAATGAGAAATGTCCCATCCGATGACCGCTATGGGGTGGAGATCGCATTCCGAAGATTTGCTCGCGATGGGAGTACGTAGCAACCTCATATAGTAACAGCAACTGTAAAATCAAGAAACTCGTTATAGATTCGTGCTACTATCATCAGAACAACACCATGAACTTTGACCACATTGACAGCTTGCCGGGTATGGAAAATGATCCTGATCTTCCCGAAGAACCACCGACCGAACCGATTACGCCACGGGTCTGGACCAGTGCCCATGAAAATGATCGCAAGAGCAAATATGGGCATCGCGATGTGGTCGGATATGGGAAAATACCAGTCAATCCCAATTGGCCCAAAGGAGGTAAAGTTGCTTTGAACTTTGTTATCAATTATGAAGAAGGTGGTGAGAACTGTATCTTGCATGGTGATACCCAAAGTGAACATTTGCTATCCGATATTATCGGGGCCGAACCAATGAGTAAGTTCTACATAAATAGTACAAGTGGATAGTCTTCAACCATCCAAGCACTTTGTGCTCACCTTCATTCCTAATTCTTCTTCTTTTTTCTTCTTTTTTCTTAAAGTTGGAGATAGAAATCCAAACATGGAGAGTATGTACGATTATGGCTCTCGTTGTGGCTTCTGGAGATTGCACCGACTTTTCACTTCCAGAAAAGTCCCAGTGACGGTTTTTGCTGTTGGAATGGCATTAGAACGAAACATTCATGCAGCTGGAGCAATGAAAGAGGCAGAATGGGAAGTGGCATCACATGGATATCGTTGGATCGACTATACCAATGTCGATGAAGAAACCGAGCGAGAACATATTGATCGAACAATTGAAATTCATCAGAATCTGCTAGGAAAACGTCCGTTTGGAATCTATCAGGGCAAGCCTAACGTGAATACTCGCAGGCTTGTTGTAGAAGAGGGTGGATTCCTCTATGACTCTGATTCGTATAGCGATGATCTTCCGTACTGGAATATGGAATATGCCAATGGAAGACCCCACTTGATCATTCCCTACACCCTCACCGAGAATGATATGCGCTTCACTAGCGCCAATGGCTGGAGTGAGGCCGGGGATTTCTGCAAACACTTGAAGGACACTCTCAAGTAAGTATTCAAGCCCGGTTGAGGATTTTTGTGCTGACATTCTAGTTGAAGCTCATCACGTGTGTTTCGCTAGCTTTCTGATTGCCGAGGGGCGCGGTGGATACCCCAAAATGATGACGGTCGGATTGCACTGTCGATTGGCACGACCAGCGCGTGTAGCGGCCCTGCAAGAGTTTCTGGATTATGCAAAGAGTTATGGCCGAGATGTTTGGATCTGCACCCGAGAGGAAATTGCCAACCATTGGTATGAGCATCATTTGCCCCGAGGAATCGGTAGTCCGATTACCCCAACGACTCTTACGACTGGTGCTAGTAGTGCGGCAAGCCGATTTAGCTTTCTTGGTAACTTGAATGTCCCTCGTGATCAACAAGGGGCAATGGGACCAGCAACCAAAATCCCCATGTCGACTGACGAAGGTGATATTATCTAAAGGAGTATTGGGAGTACCTGTCGTACATATGGGGCGACTTGCAAGTAGGTGTTGAGAGTGAGATGATTATAGAACTAATCTTGAAATAGGTGATGAACAATTCCCAGGTACTAAGACTGCTACTACCGATAGTACTGCCGGTACTTTTTGATGTGAAGCGTCTTTCAGTCGTGACTCGTGACCAGATTCAAATAAGGGGGGCAGCTCGACCATGGGGAGTTGAAAAAACAGTCAGAACAGGGAACTTGCCCAAGTCAATTCTGTCGACAACACTCGTCAACAAAGTACTATATATTAATTAGATGAGGGCAAGAGGGCCCACAAATTCCGGCACTCCAAATGACCTTGTGTCAGACGAGAGGAATCAATGGGTCAATGTAACATGGATGCCACACGCCTCCTTGTCACAAGCTTCACATGTCTGCCTTGCTGTGCGATCTATTCTGACGTGCCTGGACGAGTTGAAGCGTTATGAACCTGAGGAATGGCAAGTTCGTGCGACAATTCATGGACTCGCGGGAGTTTCCATCGTACCAATTGCTTCCATTACACCCACAGCGCCAGTTACTCCATTCATCAATGGCCTCGATAGCCAACTGACATCGAACTTGACAAACAAAGGATGGCTACCAATGGCTTCTGGTGTCACACATTTATGTAAGCTGGACGCTTTGCTTCATATACCACTGCGTTGGAGAGACTTACCTCGGGATGCCTATATAAGATTCGAAGTCGTGCAGCACTGCGACGATGTTGTAAGTGGCCTTCAGGCATATCTGTGTAGAACCGACGCCATATCTCAATTCCTTGCCTATGCAGCTCTACGTAGCAACCATTCCAATGTTCAGTGCTTATGGAAAATTACACACAGGACTCATGCGCCTTGAGCTAAGATCTCCGATGTTAGACATCGAAAGTAAACAAAATGAAGGTTTGCTTCCTCCCCCAAGAAAACATCACCTTTCGGCATGGCAAGATGGAGACAAAATATGGAAGGCGTCACGAATGTTAGATCAGTTAGAGCGTTTTGAAGAGGTCAAGGTTGATCCAACATCTAGAGTTCCAACGAACAAAGCCTTTGGTGAAATACAGCCAGTCCCTTGGCTTGATGCATTAGCGAAACAGTACACTTACAACACTTTGAACGAAGCCAGAGAAAATGCAATGGTATGTTTCATACATAATTTACAATGAGTGTTCTTAATTTTGACAGTTCCACGCTCACCCTGCTTCAGCAAAGTTTTTCTTTGGAGGACAATGGAAAGCTTGGGTATATGATTATAGAATTCCCAGTTTTCGACGTGCCTGTGATGCACGAAGAAACATTTTACCCAGTTCCTCAAAATGGACCATCGGGCGCCATCACGCCATTGGACTTGGCATTGCACAAAAAGAAAACAGCAAAAGCGCCAAGACATTTTCATCCACTTCAGACTATTCCCTTTCTGGACAATGAGGACGAAAATGACAACCCTGTCGAAGACAAGTATCGAACACTTGCCCATGATCTTTTGCGCGGTTTGGTTGATCCAGCACTGAAACCGGACAGAGTACAACGTGATCGTCTAGCTGCTATTATTGCATCTCCATCGCATCATCCCTCGAGAGAGGATAAAGGTACGCTAAAAATTCGGGGAAATTCTGTGCTGCCCTCACGAATTGCATGATTAACCATTCGCATTCGTACACTTGATGGACAGATCTGCTATGGAGGTTCCGATTCAGTTTGGTCGATAATCGTCGTGCACTTACTAAATTTTTATTAGCAGTCGATTGGACGGTGGAAAGTGAAGTTGTACAAGCAGCAGAGTTGCTCGAGCAATGGAGGAAACGAAGTCCGATAGAAGTAACCGATGCACTGAAGTTGCTGGGAAAACAGGTTGCATACCAAACAAACTTAGTCCGAGCCTACGCTATCGATACTCTTGCAGCGGCACCCGACGAGGAATTGAGCCTCTATCTCTTACAACTAGTACAAGCTCTCAAGTTTGAAAACATTCAGGAAACCGGTGTAAACCAAGTCTCATCAGTACCCACTCGTGGCTCGTCACTGGCTTCATTCCTTATAGGACGAGCTGGAAAAAATGTCCAAGTGGCAAATTATCTTTATTGGTACCTAAAGGTCGAGCTACAGGATCCAACTCATGGGGCACGATACCGTGAGATCTTGGCAGAGTTACAGGAAAACCTATCCAAAACCGTGTTTTCGTCATTGCTTCCTGAAAACAACTCGTCCGGCATCGGTACATCCACTACATCTACAGATTCAGGTTCTGATACGATTGCTGCCCCATTCAAAAGTTTTGTTGATTCTGCGAAGAAGATCAGTTCGACGCTGCGAGGGGCCGAGTCATCGCCCAAGAGTCCTGAACCGACGTCTTCAAGAAAGCCATCAAAGACTTTGTGGGAAGTACTAAGCGAACAGGATCACTTTCTTTCCGGAATTATGGATGCTCAGTTGTCGTATGGCAGCAAGAGCAAGAAGGACGCCAAGGAGGCCCATCTTCGAACAACCCTTGCCAAGGAAGGGTTTGACAGAAGCACCAAGCGCGATCCCCTCCCACTGCCATGTGCTCCAGAAGTTATGGTAACAGGCGTGAATCCACAAACAGCCAAAGTATTCAAGTCGGCTGTCTATCCCGCTCTTATCGAGTTTTATGTTGATTCAATTGTCGACAAGACGGATTTCGGTCAATCTCGAAAGAGAGGATTGTCTGTGGGCCAGGAAAGTCCATCGTCACATGCGATGCATCAACGCACCAGTTATCGAGCTATGATCAAGACAGGCGATGATTTAAGACAAGATCAACTTGCCATGATGTTCATCAAGTTGATGGATGGATTACTTAAACGTGCCTCGCTGGACATGTGTCTCACTCCGTATTCGATCATAGCAACTTCGCCGACGTCTGGTATGATGGAGTTTGTGGAGCAGTCTCAGCCCGTCTCGCAAATTCTTGCCAGTCACAATAATTCCATTCTACAATTTTTGCAGGCCAATGCTCCACAAAAGGGGGCGAAGTATGATGTCAGGCCGGAGATAATGTCAAACTACATTAGGAGTTGCGCGGGATATTGCGTAATCACCTACTTGTTGGGGGTTGGTGACCGACATCTAGATAATCTCATGATTACAAACAATGGCAATTTTTTTCATATTGATTTCGGTTTCATGTTCGGTCGTGACCCAAAGCCCCTCCCGCCGGCTTTCCGCTTAACTCGAGAGGTAAGTGGTCGTTGATATGCTAAATTGACTGTTTCACTGCATCGTTTGTTGCTCATGCACGGTTGCTTCAAAGATGGTGGAGGGCATGGGAGGTCTTGATTCAACCGAGTATCGTCAGTTTTGTTCTTTGGCTTGCCAAGCATTCAATGCCTTGCGGAAGAGCGCAGGACTTGTACTCAACTTGCTCCACCTGATGAGTGACGCTGGTATTGAGGATTTATCGAACAATCCCTCTGCGGATGCCGATGGTGTCATAGCCAAGGTAGAAGAAAGATTTCGTCTTGAATTGTCCGATGAGCAAGCGGAACGATTCTTTTTGAACCTGATTAATGACTGCTTGGTCGCTATTGCTCCTCGTTTGATGGATGTTTTCCATTCCATCGCAGTGGCTCGTCGCTAAGACTATAATAGGGAGCTTGAATACGTTCTGTTTCTCGTAATTAGATTAGGTAGCGGTCAAGGGGGATTCCAATCTTTTGCGCCAGGTTCGACGCCTCATGAGGGGTTAGGTAGCACCAGAACTTGGAACTGTTGAAATTGATTTGCTCTCCTCGTACATCCCCTGAAAATGCCACAGGATGAATCAATCCAAGATTGACAAGTTGATGCAAGTCTTCATAAAGTCTGGTCCCTCCCAAATCATCCGCCGTGTATTCTGGTCGCGTCCTTCCAGGGAGTTGGGGAGTGGCATCGGGATTGAGTCGTACCAATGTGACAAAGATGGAAAAGACCCGTTCCACCAGAAATGGTCGAGGCCGAAGAGACTTTAGTTGTTCCACACCTCCTCCACCCGTCGATGCAAAGGCCAACTCTTCTTCCTTCAATTCATCCCCCCCACGAGTTTTCCGACGTTTCCCTTGGCCATGCACCGAAAACATTTTCCGATCCGTTTCCGCACGATTGTTTTGACAGATGAAGCAAGCCAAAAGCAAGCAGGCACGAAGAAAGGGAAGTCCCATGTGGGAAATGGAAAAAGGAACGTTGGGTATAGCCACGAGAGCATTGTCAACGCGATGATAATGTTGATGATGATAAGAATCCAACGGGAGCAGTGTCAATTGGGACGAGAACTTTCCAATCTCCTTCAAAAAGCGTCTACCTAGTAGTCCCAAAATTTGTCGATCCACAGTGTCGTCCATGGTAGTAACTCCCATTGACTTGCACGTTTCTTGGATTTGGTGGGGGGTCAATGGATGGATGTAAGATGGCCATAAGGAATTTCCAACCCGAACGTATTCATTAATATCGTTGGTCGTGTTGGACAGAAATTGCACGAGAGATGTCAAGAAGCCATCCACTACCTTTATCAAGAATGCTTGATTGGTATTGTACTTGCCAATGATCAAAGGTAATATCTTTGGTGCTTTGAGAACCTACAGTAGTATTTCGACACATGTCAGATACCGAACGAACGATGAAAGACTACCACAAAATATCGTCTCCCCAATACAGACATACCTCTTTGATAGCAGCACTGTCTTGATAGGCCGGAAATGAAATGGTCAAGCCTCCCACACTGGTAGCCAGTGTCGCACAGGACTTTTCTGGGGATGCCAAAGCATCGAGACGCATACCCATGAGAATGGCATGTCTAGAAATCATAATGATTCGCAACCGAACGCCCATGACCTTGGGCAGCAAGAGTAGTTCCGCTAATCCATTGTCAGGGAGTCGTTCTGCATGATCTACAATCAAAATGACTGTTTGGGACAGTCGTTGTAGGCTGCGCCCCAAAGAAACGACTGGAGAATGCGACCGAGAACCAAGTTCTGGGTGATCCAGGGATGATTTGAAGGATGTAGTGGAAAGAGAGGGGTTGGCTACTGTAACTTTGGCTGTCCGTCGTGGTTGTGATCGAGGTAGTAGAGTATCTTCTGGATTGGAATTGTCTCCTTCTATAGGCACTGGAGGAAGAAATTTGGGAATCGTTTCCCATCGTCCGACCGGTACGACCCCCCTCTTTCGTTTACTATGCAACTGTTTCAAGACATCTGCCTCCAGTCGTTCCATGGATAAAGGTTCCAGTGTGTTGCAATTGATATAAGCAGCAGTAACATCCAAAGCTCGCACTACATCTCGGACAATTGTTGTCT
Organism: Nitzschia palea; assembly: GCA_019593585.1. Lineage (NCBI taxonomy): Eukaryota > Bacillariophyta > Bacillariophyceae > Bacillariales > Bacillariaceae > Nitzschia > Nitzschia palea. The sequence continues at coordinate 57,379 of SWEM01000062.1, read as the reverse complement.
TGCCCACCCCCCGAGGACCCGTCACGAAGACTGGAATGGTTGCAGGGGCGCTCAAAATAGCCATTAATCGACGAATTTGACCATGCCGTTGTGGATAGTTTTGGAGCAGCGTCTGCAAACGCCCGCTTATTGACGAGTCTGCATTTGGAGTGGATTGCAGCAACGCGTTGGGGCGCAGCATGCCTCGAGGTTGTGCATGTTCTGTGACTGTCGCTCCGGACTTGGACGACTTTCGTTTGCATCGGATATTCGAGGTCACCTTGTTTGGATTTGGCAGCTGGCCTTCGTATTTTTCATGCAAAGACCCCAAAAATGCCGCATTGCGCTTTTGATTGCGAACCATCCGTTCCTCGAGTGATAGCGGAACGTCCTCTTCCGATGACGAATCATCATCATCATCACTGTCGACAGAAAATGACGCCGTCGAATCAACACTCACTTCATCATCAATATTCTCGTCGTCTTCACTCAAGTTTGGTGGTAAACCAAACGACGGAATGGGTGGTCGCTGTTTTGCCTCGGTCATGTGAATACAAAAATTGTGGAGCAAAATCGATCATTGTTCCAAAGATCACGTTGGAGGGAGATTTTCAAAAAGGGGGAGAGCGAGATCAGATTTTATGGGGATACCCTTCCACCAACTTCATGATACAAGAAGTACTTTGCCTATGTAGAAGGACTCTTTTTACTTTTCGGCATGTCAACTTTGGATCCACTTCAGGCAGCACGTATGTTTCAGAACAGACGCTTCGACCAGCTCGAGAGACTAGCTAAAAGTAGTTTCTTGTACCTGATATTGGTACTGTTCTGGATGAGATTTAAGTGGACTCTCTGCCGTGGAGTCAGTAGTGCCAAACGATCCCACAAGAAGGCGCCTGTTCTAAGTCATTATGCTTGGTAGTCATTTTTTCGATAATCTATGGGTATTCTCGATGGGAGCTTTGGCTAACATTACACCAACAACAACAACAACAAGTAGTAAGGAAAATGGAGAGTTTTGTTAACGGTAAATTCTATGACTCTGCCACCTTGGCCCGTTTGGCAATTTTCTTGACGGCTTTGGTTTCTTTTCGCTTTTGCTTTCGAATGGCGGCTTTTTCCTCATAGCCAGGCTTGGTCTTGGCATTCTCCCAAATCTTTTCTCTAAGATTGGCGCACTTTTCAGCACTCTCTTTGCCGTTTACCCAAATTCCTTCAAAATACTCATCGCGACGCAATGGATCGTACTCGATGACTTTTTTCATAACCACGATGCGTCGTCCCAATTCTGGGGAGAGTGGTTGATAACACGAATGTACCAGCTCGAGACATTCATGTCGGGGAAGATCTGTGGATGGATCAAAATCTACAAACGAAGGGATAACGTAGACAAGTCTTCCACTCATCACCACGGTTCGAGCAGCCATGTCCAGGAGGTCGGACATGACATCCGATACAGGATATGGTTTGGTTTGAGGGATATGATCATGTCGATGCTCTTCCGGAATCTCTCGAGGCTTGTCGATTCGTGAACCTGTCTTTCGAGCACCGGCTCGAATACCGTACGGAGGATCGCAAATGATGGCATCGTATAGTGGTCTGTGATCACGGTAGTGGCGATGATAAATAGCGTTATCGGTACGGAGGATTTCTGGTCGTTGGAGATTGTATTGTTCAAAATTCTTCCAAATATTTTTGGTCTCACTTTTTCCCTTTAGAATCCTGATATCAATGTCGGATCCTATGCAGTAAGCTCCCCGGAGTGCACAAGATAGCAAAATGGATCCAGTCCCCACAAACGGATCATAAACAATAGATCCTTTTTGGACTTGGCCATAGCTTGCCATGACAAAACTTAGCTCAGCATCCATACTGGTGGGGCCCAAAAATACTCGATTACGCAGAGTGTATTGGTCCAGTCCATTCCGTCCCCGACGCAAGCCCCCCACAACTCGCCCAAAGTATACCCCCAGTGGTGCTCTAGCGTCGTTCTCGGGTATAAGTTGTTTTTTAATATGACGTGGATATTTAGGACTGCCATTTCCATCCATTTCGACCTCACGAATTACAATGTACTCATTGTCAAATTGTTCCATGCTGACCGGTCCCATAAATCCAAGATTGGAAAAGTGCTTTCGCATGCTATCTTGTTCCTCGCGTGTGTACTTGGTTCCTAGCGTATGAACTGTCATTTTCCACGACTTGGAAGCGTCTGCTACTTGGGAATAGATGGATTTCCCCATTTCAGAGTTGGCCCAGGTTTGAGAAGCGATGGCAGCCTCTTCCATGGAAGTTCCATATCCCCACAGTTCAATGACCGATCGCACCAAGGCACACCGATTGAGTATTTCGCCAATCCCTGCCGATTTTTTGGCGCGAGTACTGTTGATACCCCATTTTTCTATAATGTCGTTGGTGGAAGGGTGGGGGCTTGGTCACTCGGGAATGATAATAGGACAAAGGGACGCTCATGCCGATATTGTGCTAAAGACTGATGTGGAGAGGCATTGGGAAGAGACAAAACTTGACACTCGGACCCACCAAGTGCGATCCCATACATGTCGAGAATAGACTGAAGCTCTGCAATTTGAAAGTCCATGTGCTTGTAGGCAAATTCGACCAGGACATTGTATCTTTCCTCACTTTCATTACTCTGACCCTCCATCTTCGTTGAATTATTTGTATTGTAACAGCGTTCTTGTTGGGGCCCGATGGTATCGAGACGACATTCACCTTCACCGTCAATCTTCAAACGTCGGTAGGATGAAACGTTTCCATTTGCATTTTGATGATTTTGATGGCCGTGGTTTGCCTGGGGAGACGTGAATATGACAAATTCGACTAACTCGTTCGGTCCCTCGTCGTGCGTACAAATGACAAATGTCGGCGAAGACTTTTTTGCGTCGTCACCTCTATCCTGATTCGTCAGGACCGTTGGACTGACAATTAACCACGCAATCGGACATAACGATATGCGCTGTGATGTGATGGCTGGCGGTTGTCAGTCGGATGCCGGCATCAACCAAGCATCACCTTTCTGCGCTGTTCTGATCCCATTTCTTGTTAGTACCGGTACCATCCTTGAGGGCGCTATCTCCATATTCCTCCTATCGAAGGATAGGTTTATTGGAACCACCCATCTGGGAACCGAGAACGACGGCAGAGTGATAGATTGTTTCAACTGTAACGACAGTATCGGCGCCATCTCTCTGTGCACTTTCTCGAGTTGCAATTTCAAATCTCTGCATTTTCACAGTTCCACAACATTAATTTGTTGTGATCGGCTCGACGTCAAGTCACAAACAAACAATGATAGGAACCATGATATCATCAGTTGCTAGGGGAACGGTGTATCGGTCTCTTGTCGCTTCGGGGATTAAGCACATTTCTACCAGCAGACCATGCGGAAATTCTTCAACTATTCGACGATTCCAATACGACAAGAGAATGGGTGCTATTCTTCGATCCAGTATCGCTCCTCGACAAGCTTCGAAACGTACCACGCAGATGGGTGTAACCAAGCGCAGAAATGCGACGCTTTCAGAAGGTTCAACAACCAAGGCTCCGACGACGGGTGAGTCTACTGCTCTCGCTGAACCCATGACATTTGCCAGATATCGTGAAATGTTGAATCAATATCTTAACAAGCCAAGAACAATTCCAATACCACGATGGGTTTCGCCACAACACGCAACTATTTCTATTTCGGAGTGCTTTGGTCACGCGAGTTTCATTTTGGTAGCCATTTCTTACGCTGTGGATGACTTTATACACCTTCGATTACTCGCAATCGCGGGAAGTTCAGCTATGCTAGTGTTCACATATTTTCATCCACATGGGCGAGTTCTGTGGCTACCATTTAAGTGGAATGTACTCTTCATCGCTTTGAACGCCTATCGAGTCTTTAAGATACAGATCGATCGGTTTTTCGCCACCCAGTTGTCACCGTTGCTGGTGCACATTCACGAACATCACTTTTATGTCATGGATATCGCAGACTTTGCTCGGTTGTGTCGCATAGGCTACATTGAACATTTTCATGAAGGAGACCTATTGGTCCAACAAGGTCAAGAGAATCGTCACGTTAGATTAGTCCTCAAGGGATCGTTGAATGTCGAACGTGATGGTATTGTGACGTACCAGATGCATGAAGGAAATTTTATATCAGAAACTGGTTTACATGCTGGACTTCTCCTTAGGGGAAACGTAAGTTCTTGTTGTGATGTCAAGGCCAATGACGACGATGTTGTAGTTTTGACTTGGGAACGGACTGAGCTTATGCATCTTTTGGAAGTCGACAAGGACATTCAACGGTCTATGAAAGCTGTCATGAGTTGGGATATCGTCTCCAAGCTCAAGTCGCAGAGAGTTCTTTTGGCATCGGGTTTAGTGTCTGATCCAGAGGAATGGACAAGGAAACGACGAGAGCAAACCTTGCACCGCTACAAGTCAATCTTGAGAAATATGCTCGCGCATCCCCAATACCTAAACAAGCGCAAAGAGGAATTGTGCAAGTACCGTGATATTCACCACATTGATGACGCTGAGCATGAGTTTGCACTGAAGGAAATGGGGTGGACGTTACAGCAGTTTGAGGCTGGTGCCAAAGAGGGGCAAGAAGATGAAGACGTTGTGGAGATGAAAAAGTATGGTTGGAGGTGGTATGCACAGGAGGTTTACTTTCGATTTTTTGGTTAGAAATAGAGTGAATAGAGTTGAAAGAATGGAATCATATCATATCCTAGGCTTATTTGTAGTCTATTTCTATTCGGTTCGGGCAGTGCTGTTATCTGCTGGGGACATAGCCCGTAGTAATGGCCCATCGAACGAGATCGGTTCGATTACGGGTTCCTGTTTTGGCGTAAATGTTTTGAATGACACGATTGATACCGGTCACGCTCGAGTTGCGTTCAGTGGCAATTTCCGCGTTGGTATATCCATCACAAAGTAATTCCAACACATCTCGTTCCATGTCGGTGAGGTAAATGTTGGTCTTTTTCACTACCGTCCCGCTGTTGCGTTTCATCATTTGTTTAATCCTTTCCATGTCATCCTTGAGATCCATCATCACACTACCAGTTTTTCCACTCATTTGTTGTCGTCGTAGAATCAAATTGTCCACGATACTGAGTAATTCGTCCGGATCAAAGGGTTTGGGTAGATAGACATCGGCCCCGGCCTTGTAACCCTCGACGCGATCTTGAGTCATGGCCTTGGCCGTCAACAATACTACTGGGACTCGGGTCAAGGTTGGATTGGACCGTACGAGTCCCAGTAATTCGATACCATCTTTTCCTGGCATTCGAATGTCACTTTATTCATTCCCAAATCCCCAAAGAAGAAAACGATTCAAACAATCCAATAACTCACGGTGAGTAGTCTTCCTTCCAGAATTTTCACACAATACCAGAGAGAATATAAAGATTCCTTGCCACCAACACACACACAGAATCACCATGGAACGAACCTTATAATGGCATCGGGAACCTTGACTTGATCAGACGTGGAACAGAGGCGTAACATGGAATCCGCATCGGCACAGGCCGTCACTTGATATCCTCGGTCATATAAAAAATCACCAACCGCTAATCGAATGGGTTCTTCATCGTCCACAATCACTATCCATCGTTTGGTACGTTCCAAAAACTTTGGGTCTTGCAAATAATAATCCTCCGTGGTAACTTCTTCCTCGTCATTGTTATTGTTGTTGTTATTGTCAATGTCGTCGGAACTAGCGGCAGTCCACAATCGAAAAGGCAATCTTGGACTCGGATTGGTGCGACAAGGACGACGACGGCAAGTCAAACATTTTCTTGTAGAGAGTGTGGATATGGTTGTTCTTGTTGTTGATGTGAAATCCGATGGAACCATTACCAACGCCATGGATGGCATTGTTAAGCACCAACTAACAGTAATCATAACGCCGAGCCATAAATACGCCATGGTGTCTCGTAGTCATTGCTCGTCTCGTCCAACCAAATCTTTACAAAAGTTGAAACAATGCCCAACTTCACTTGTAGCGGTCGTTGTTGTAGAGACAAGAAGACGTAGTAGGTAATGACAGAAGTTCTGAGATTGTGTGAGTCGATGGACTATCTTTCTTCTTCGTTTGATTCCTTCGATCTCTGGACGGGCCAGCTGTCGACCGGACGGTCATCTGCCAAGATAGTTCCAGTAGTAGCCCAATGATACATTCGTTCCACACGAGAAAGGAGTGGGTGCTCCAAAATCCTTTGTCGATTCTTTATTCTAGCAACTGTTTGAATTGGTTCAATCTTTATCCGTTCCTTTCTGTTTTGCTTCATCCTAAATTCTACACTCTTCTGTTATTCATTTAGCGTTTTCCTTGGCTAAAATGACCGACGTCAATTCCCCCAACAAAGGTCCCGACCTCAAACATACACTGGCAACCTCCGACTCGGTATTGTCAGAGCAGGCGGTAAGAAGATTCGAATGGGCCCTGGATACCAGGTTCCAACGAAAGAAAGAGAATGAAATCCAAAGGTCCTCTCACTGTTTTGTGTTATCAAAAAATCATGCTGGCGGTGGATAGAATCGTCTTGATGAAGAATGTGCCCAACTGTTGGTGGATATTCGTAGAATTGGAGAGCCTGGTGAACCTCATGTCCTCTTTGGACAACTCTTTGATGATGATCAAGTGGCCAATTACTACGAGGCTCTGGTGGGTACACTCAAGAGTGCCAAAAAACGTGGTTTGATTGATTTCAAAGGGCAAATGCTTTTGAAGGGTCCTCATGATAAGGTCAAGATTACCATTATCGAAGCCTAGAAAAAGTAGTCATGGTAATGATGACGTTGATGATGGCACATGGGGTAGTGATTATAATGATGATGAAACGCGCTATGCCAAGAAGGAAGGACCAACATTATGGTAACCTTTTGACCAAATATCAGGTTTTCCGCATAGCCGCAAAACTAGTGCATATTTTTTCATTCTCTGGATGTGTTGCCTGCTTCGATTCGGGTAGTTTCATCATAGAATACACTATTCAGATATTTTGACAACGGCGGCAGTTCTAGGTTGATCGCAGGGCCCTATCATCATTCCGTTGGATGCACCATAGGCAATCCAATCATGTAGTGACTCTTGGCACTTGTTGTCACTTTGCAAGTGCAACTATAAAACCAAGAGACAAATGTTTCCTAGATATTCCTCTATAGCGGGAGTTTAGCATATCTGTCCACCAGCCTTTGTCGAACAGTTTCAAGAACCGTTGGATTCAGACACAATGGAAAACTGTTGGACTTTCGCTGCAACGTCTCTAGGACCGGATGTGTTGCGTTGTCGTTGTTGTTGTTGGGATGATGAGGAGAAGGATCCATGCAGGAGGAGTCGTCGTCGTTGTTGTTGCTATTGTTGTTGTTGACTGCAAGGGGATGCGAGGTATGAATTGTCTTTTCGGCAAATTTGAGGATATCATGCCAATTCATGATTCGTCGTCGTTTGCCTTTGGTCTGGTTATCCACTGGTGCAATGACCCTCTCGCTGGCACATTCCATGACGAGACCTAGGAATTCGTTTACTTGGGACTTGACGTGGAAATCCAACACATTGGCAATCACCTCGGTCTGTTTTTCGGCAATCCTTCGCCAACAGCATCCCTGCTGATCTCCACCACCATAGTAATGATCTCGTACGAGCTTGGAGGTTGGAAATGGTCGCAAGCATATCGGACAAGTCATATTTTTAATGGTCTTTTTTATATCTACCCCCAAAGCAATACATTTTGCTTCTGTCTCTCGTCGGTCTTTGGCAAGAGTGCGTTGGTATTCGAGAAATGTGGATTCTTTGACTGGGGAGTGGTGGAATGGTGGGTGCATCCAGCGTTGACGTCGTCGTAGTATCTCCCAATCCTAAAAGATTACTTCCAAACACGGTGGTGGATGTCACTCCCCCTTGCTCCAATCGAGATTCCCTGGCGTTTGTGGCTGGCATTGGTCCCAGGGTGGTGAATGCTTCAGGATTCATATTGGGATTATTACTCACACAAACAGGAATCAATTGTGACGAGGCATGGACAGCGCGTTCCCAGCACCGAAGCAACAGTGCTCTTGGCACTTGGTCCTCTTGCAGCGACGTTTCTGTTGTCGAAACGTGGAGATTACGCCCATTCAGAGATTGTTGTTCTTGTGTATTGCTCGTGGATATTGTCGTTTTTTCCGATAGACGAGTGGCATTAAAGGCGAGGGGATGGATCGAGTCGCCGTGTTCTATCTCCCAGTTCTTGTCTGAATTGTTCAAGGTGAGAAGAAGATTATAGCCGTGTCTCTTGCGTTCCTTGGGCCAATGTGGCTTGCCATAGCCATCCTTTCGAACACCAACTTCCCCGTAGATGCGAAAATCTTCCACAAAGATTTGTTTCCTTCTCCTTCCACTCTTGGCAGCAGAAGGCGCTGCCGAGCTGTCGCCGTAATTGCCTTGATCATCTTCCATGAAACTACGTTGCCAAGGAAGAATCGGGTCATTGTCATCATTATCCTCCTCCTTGTCGGAGCATTCTTCTTGGGGGAAATATACCCAGGGTTGACAATGCTGTTGTTCCAAAACTACTTCTTCGTTTCTTCGAAATTCGGCTCTCCGTTCCGAATCGTGTTGGAGTTGGTAGCCTTTGGCGACAACATGTTCGAGCGCCAAGACCGCATCTCTGGTATTGTGTCGACGTTTATACCCCGAAAGATGCTGTTTCGCTGACTTGCGACGACGTTTCTTCTTTGTCAATGTCTTGGGTGGATTCACAGTTGTTGTTGCTGTTGTTGCAATTAGCGTTACTTGGCCTTCTTCTGCCATGGTGTTTCCTTCGTCTGCCATGGTTTTTGGTAGCAGAGCATTTACTTGCTTTACTATTGATCTTGGCGGTACTTTGTTGGTCTGTCTGTCTGTCTGTCTGTCTGTCACTTGTCGGCAAGGCCAACCAGAATCCAACCGATCATGATGCTTCTGTGGAATCCTTCTGTCAAGCAACAGTTGCGTGCGCTGTTATTTCTATCCCGTCTGTATCATTGACTGTGAGTAGTGTAGCATGATGTCGATACACAGAATAAGTTATCTACGTTGTGTTGCCATTGTGGCACTTTGGTTGGTTGTTCCAACGTCTACATTTTCACCTTGTACGATTTCCAGAGCATCACCAATGTCATCGTCACCATCATCATCATCCACAACCACTGCACTGAGTTCCATGTATACACCAGGACGAGCATCCTCACGGTCCGGAAAGGATCGTTCCAAACGTCAATTTCGAGTGGGACAATTGGTCCAAACGGAACTTGGTCGAATTCTACATAGTGGATTAATCAAGGGGGATGTGGATTATTTGGATGACGAATTACGGCGACGCATTAGTATTGTCAGTGTCGATGTGGCTCCCGATTTGCGACAAGCCCGAGTCACTGTTTCGGTTCGAAAATCCCTCTCTCCCGAAGCAGCCGAGATGGACAATCCGATTGTCGACAAACGTCGGGCCTATTCGTGGTTGGTGGAAAATACCAAGGCCCTTCGACATACGTTGGCCCAGAAAATGTCGCACATGAAGAATTCTCCTAGTTTGACCTTTGTCCAAGTTGATGTGGGGGCAGCCGTCGATGTCATGTATTTGATTGACAAGGTTTCTTCGGGTTATGAACGGGAACGAATTGGAGACGTGGGTGAGGATGACAGTACCATGGCTGAAGGCGGCGGCTTTTTTGATGGATTCTACGAAGACGACGACAACGATGATGATGATTGGGAAGAAGAAGACGAAGATTTTTTTGAGGATTCAAAGTAGTTTCAATTGTGTAAAAATATTTCTATATGATGTTTTCTGATATCACCGAGCTCCATTGATAGGTGCTAGGAGTGCACCCTACCGGCGGACCAGAGTACCATCAGACGTTTTAGGGAACGAAATAAGGACATAAATGCGAGGTAACTGTATATACGAAGATTATATTTCAGCTTACGGGCTATGGGTAAGGTGTGCCGTGAATCCACTGTATCCATGGGCGGCATCACTAGGTAGTGTAATTACTGAAAAAGTAGTATTGGGGAAAACTAATGTAAATCAAGCTTTAAAACGGAGACCACTACGAGCGCATGGCGTTGGCTTTTCTTCCGCAAATTCGTAATGCATATCATTGACATCAATCGAGTGGATCTTCGTCCATCCGTCTTTGGTCATGTGGTAGAGGTTGTTGAGACCTCCCGAGGCAGCATCACGATGCGCCGCATGGTAAATGGCTCTCTTGCCGAGATCAATGGCCTCTTCAATCGTCATATCCTCGCGATAGTACGTATCCAGAATACCGTAGGCATACATAGAACCACTTCCAACCGAAAACATCTTACCCTTGAGACGTGTTCCATCATCATCGACATAGTAGAGTTGGGGACCCTTTTCGTCCCATCCCGCAATCATGGTTCCCATGGAGAGGCCGTAACCACGGTAGGATCGCATGACATTGGACAAGAGTTTGGAGGCACCAGCAACAGAGATACGACGACCATTGCGAAGCTCATACAATCGACATTCCTTTCCCAAGTTTCGTTCCCAAAAGGAACAATCGGCGGCACCTCCCGCCATGGTGCCAACCAAAAAGGGATTAATCTCAATCACTTTCTTGACGGTACCAGAAGAAATGTAGGCACCCATGGTAGAGCGAGAGTCTACACTGATAATTACACCTCCATTGAACTTAAAGGCAAGTGTTGTTGTACCTTTGGAAAACTTGACTGCTTGATTCTCGTCACCGGTACCGCAAACGGACGCAAAATTGCTGCGACAATAAAGCGCTGGCTGTAACACACACACAAAAAAACAGTAATGAGAATTTTCAGCATTCCAAAGTCAGCTTGAAATGGATATGAAAACACAACTTTCAGCTTACATCAGGAACATTGGGCAAGTCGAATTGCCCAGGGGAACCCATCGTCAACAATCCTGGTGCCATGGGATCATCGCGTTGTCTTCGACCCTTGCGTGACCCAATGTCGAGAATGTCATTTCCAATAATTGCTGTAGCCATGTTGGACTTGTACGTGTTGGGGACTTGGAATCAACAGACTAGTACAATCAAAAAGTTGGAAGAAAGTCTATGGCCTGCCGATACTTCTTTCTACTATGTCAACGCTACGATACCATTACCATGGCCCGTTCAACCTGCGATGCGAGATGATGCCCTCCGAACGAAACAGAAAATTTGGATCGGACGAGTCCTCCATCCCGATGTTGAAGGCCAGACAATTGGACTCTGCAACCAACACAATTCTGCGAGTCGCTTCTAACGAAAAAGTGAGCTACTACATCATCGCTCACAACCACCCTGCGTTCACTTGGAAATCGGATTCAAGTTTCATCCAATTGACATTTTAAAAAGCAAATACAATGTCTTTGCGGGTAGTTCGACGATTGTTGCAACAAACGGCTGACGTGACAACCAATAATCAACCAACCTTGGGGGACGATAACAAGCCGGAATTCCATCGAGCGAAGCGCCGAAAGCAAAAAACAATTCATGTGCCAGTGGACGAGAAACAAGTCATTCAGCATCAAATCAATTCGTTATTGTTTTTAGATCGAAAAATGGCTGCCAACGATTCCAAAAAGACTCTGACTGCCACCCGGTTACGAGAAACGCACCAACAACAAAAACACACTCAAGCGTGTACCGCCAAAAAGGTTTTGGGAAATAGTCGGAGCAGTGCCTCGGCGTTCAAAAAGGCCCCGCTTCCTACCTTTAACAAGAAAATTTATCAAAAGCACAAGAAAGAAAAACAGCTCGCACAAATTGCCAAATTGTTGCAAAAGAATTCCAAAAAACTCAATACAACCAACAAAAAATGAACCTCACTGCAAGGGGAGGACTCGACAACATTCCAATGATCTCATCATCATTCGGTTAGAGTCAGAGAAAAATTGGAATAAATATCCTAGCGTGTTGTACATTATTTCTATATGCCCTGTTTTGGAATTTATCCAGATGGGTTCAGTCTTAAAATCGATCGCATGGCCCGTGAACCACGAATTTCCAATACTTCTACAGCGACCATTTGAATAACAGATCGGACCTCGTCCAAAAGTGGCCCAGCGTCTTCTCGAAGACGTTCGTCTGCGACCAGCGCACTGATTTCGCCAACAATTTGTTGCATAGCCTCCAATCTTGCTCGTCCCATGCCCAAATTGTCGCCCTCGGCTTTATCCTCGTCCATTGCTAAAGCATCCTGAAAGGTACCAAGCATCATTCGAATCTCGGACATGACCCGATCATTGATTGGGCCGTTCATGCCGGGTAAGGCAGGCAGGAAACCATTGGTAATTTGCAATAATCGTGCTTCACCCATGCTTGCCATTCCATCGATTGCTTCGGCAAGTTCATGCACCAGGGGTCGCTTCAAGAAGATTCCTGTTCTACTTGTCATGAAACGGAAGAAGAGCTCAATAGTTTGTCTGGACAATTTCGCTTTATCGTCCTCTCGCTCCGCCTCGGAAGGTACATATTGCGACCTTGCCTTTTGTGCGAGTTGGAGCAAATCCCGGAGACGCTGCCAATCAATTTCTTTTTCTAAGCATATATTTTGTTTCACAATCGTCAGAATCCATTCACAGTCACACAAAAACCAGTTGGCACGTCTTCTCGAATTTCACCTACCTTCCCCATTCACTGTCAGGAGACGAACCAAAAGCTTCTTTAGTGCCTCGGGGGTACGTAGATTGTCTTCTGGCGACAAGAGTTGACGCAAGACGTAGGGATAGGATCCACGCACCAGTCTGAATTTGGGATCCACCGAAAAAGCCACACCTTCTAATATTGTCAAGCTACGAATGATGACTGTAAAAAATGGAGGAGTGGAAAAACGGAGAACATTCTCTCGACTGATTTCATCCAGTTCTGCTTGAAGGCGCGCAAAGTTAACATCGGATGCCTTGCCAGTCCCCCCTGTGGAATTCAACAGCGCTGCCCGTAACCGAGGGATGAGCTGGTCCAACTGTGTCGTATCTTCCAAAAAACCCAACTTGGGAGCAACCACAGACAAACGTTAGGTTTGTGCTCGTTGCATCCTCGTCCATTTTTCATCCATGAAGTCTCCTTACCTTCAGCAAGTTCTCCGTGACCAAGGGTAGATCCTTATTTTGAAGCCCAATAACCAAACCGAAAAGTCCGTATCGATCTTCTTCATCAATGTCTGCCATCATTCCAAAATCTATAAAAGCCAACTTCCCGTCGGGTGTCTTCAGAAGATTTCCTAAAGGTGCGAAAACAGAAAACATTAGTGAATGCGACAAGGAACTTCGGGGACAAAAGTTCATGAGGGGAAACCATACCTCGATGCGGATCTGCATGAAACAACCCAGTAGTCATCTTGAGCAAGAAAAGAACAAGATGAGGCTCTGTGCGTATCAACCTGTTCCCGACACTATTATGGAAAGGTCACTCACCAGCTGGTCAACTGAACATTTGAGTCCTATTCGCACCATCTTGATACCGTCCTCTCCTGGCCATGGTCCTTTTTGTCCATCAACCCACTCCATGACCAGTACTTTTTTCCTAGTGAGTGCTGTGCATACGTCCGGAACCATGACATTTCTCCAGCCCCCGTACAGCTCTCGAAACCTTTCACAGTTGTTCGCTTCTCTCACATAATCAAGTTCTCCGAAAAGCTGCATGCCAAATCTATCCATTATTTGATTAAAAAACAAGCATGGTGAGTGGTCGTGCCTGTAAAGATTCTCTCGAATGACGACGAAGACTTGGACTCACTGATCGGCAATGGCCGGTAAGCCTCCGCCCCTCATTTTACTCAGCCACATGGCCGTCCTCCGGAGTAGGTACATATCAAGAGCGGCAGATGCTGCTACATCGGGGCGTTGTACCTTGATGGCGACTACTTTGCCTCCCCATCGTGCGGCCGCCTCCTTACCAATCGCAGCCTCTAATTGAGGACCTCGACGTATCTTTGCCTTGTAGACTTGACCAATAGACGCAGACGCCACCGCCTTGTTGTCATTATAGAATTCAAACAAACTGAGTATTGGATCACTAGCCACAATCTTTTCGAGCTTTCCTTTGGCGGTGCCTTTCCGTTTATTGAATTGATCCTTCCACGTCGCTTTCGTTACTTTCATACGAGGCAGTAGATCTGTAAACTCTCTCTTCATTATATTCAAGGCCTCTTCATCCGAAAAGGCACCAACAGCATCTACCAACTTTCCCAATTCCTCCGCCCAAATCTTGTTTCGGATGATATCTGGTCGTAGACTCAATGCTTGTCCCGACTATCCATGGTCAATGCGCATAGGAATGATCATTGAGTTTAAAGGAGGAGAAAAGGCGACTCCCTCACCAATGACGAATAAAATAATTTTGCTTACCTTGATCAAGGCTACACTCTGTGAACTAACCAGAAGCTGTCGAAGTTCCTTGCCGCGTTTTCGTTGGACATCGGGTTTCTCGTGAATACCCAAGGCCTTGTCCATCAGTAACCCAAGGTACCATCCAAGCAATGGAAATCCTAATGAATTTAATCTCCATCCAACTTGTAACGGTCGACGATCATAAAAATCCAAGATTGACTGAGCATCATAGCCCGTCACCGGCATTGGTTTCATCTTTTTCCTTTGTCGACCAGGTACTTGCTTGGTCTGTTGAGAAGGCAAACCATCAGTGAGGATTGGTCCAACAGGAGTAGAACCATTTCCCGATCTTCGACTCTGTGTATCCCAAGGTCGTTGGAATGGGTCTGATGATCTTCTTGAATTACTTTGGCGGTCCATGTCGATACCGGAAGCTAGAAACAAGGAACCGTGCGTGTTTCGTTGTTGTTGGGAGACCAACGATGACGTTTGGAATGCCGTGCCAAGTTGACAACTGGAGAACAAGATGAGGGAGGAATACAAGAGCGACGACCTCCAATGGTGGTGGCATTGCTGCTGTTTGGAGTTGTCCATTTGTCTCACTCTTTTCCGACTTGGCAATCGTCGACCCATGCACATAGATACCAGTGGTAGAATCCGGATACCTTTTCCCACTCAGTACAATCCACGCACCAGGCAAAAAATAGAATTCGCTGGAGAAACTTTGTTGTTGTTATCGTCGTCGATGTTGTTTATGGCAGTGTTTGTTTCAAAAGATCCTCTGCTCTCCCTTGTCAGTTACTCTTTCTGTTACAGGTACTGAAAGGTGTACCAGGTACCTGGGACTGGTACCTGGTAGTGTAGTTTCTGATTTTTGAAACCAGATGTTCCAATGGCGAACGATAACAAATCGTGTCAAGGTTGTCGGCGTGGAGCAAGATCACTTGAAGTCACCCTAGGCGAGAAGATAGCTGCCGACGTCTGGCATGCTACACGATTTCCTCGGGAATGTTCGATTTTTGTTCGCGCCATTTGTCGTATCCACACAACCTGGCTACCTATCCTCCATCGGTACGTGGCCTCGGCCGTAAAATCCCATCAAAGAACTCGATTGATGACGGTGCCATTTTCGTTGCAACTACCAGTACAACGTTGATTCTTCGTATCCAAAACAATTTCCGAATGGTTCCATAAATTCATCATTATATTATCAGTATGCTTCCATGTTGTACAGTAAGCGTCCTTCTTCTTTGTCTCGACATGCTGCTAAAGAGAACAAATGCGTTTTCTTGTCAGACCAGGGCTTGTACCCTCCATCGACGAAAGGTACAAGTACCACTGCTCATGGCGAGGATCCAAGGAGTAGGCGACGACGACATTGGCTCATACGACAGTCAGTCTGCGATTGATGAGTTCCAATATACCTCGAAAGATGACGCCATGTGGCGGAAGCGATCCAGTTGCTGGATCGTTGTGGTGGATGATGAGGAGGCCATCCGTAAGGCAGTGGGACAATTACTCTTTGATCGAGGATATCAAGTAACGGCATGTTCGGATGGAAGTACAGCACTGCAAGTGGCCAGTAACAAATTATCCAGTGATGGAGAAATAATTCTTCCGGATTGCATAGTCAGCGATATTCGGATGCCTGGAATGGATGGAATTGAGTTACTGCAGAGCATACGAGCGGACAAGTTGTTGGTAGAGGTACCAGTGGTTCTATTGACAGCAAAAGGAATGACACAGGATCGCATTGTGGGATATACGGCAGGAGCCGATGCCTATCTACCCAAACCTTTTGATCCCGATGAACTAGTGGCGATTGTTGATAGCGTTATTGACCGCCATGAAACATTAAATGGTGCCAACATACAGTTGGACGATCTCAAGCGGGATCTTAATGAAATCAAGTATTTGCTTCTAGAAACGGGCGGTGGTGGAGTTGGTAATGGATGGGTGGAACAAACTAATGTCTTTCTAGCACCCGATGAACGTGAGATCTTGGAATTGCTATGCCAAGGACTCATGACCAAAGAGATTGCTGGTCGAACACATCTTTCGACACGGCGGGTAGAGCAACTTTTGACCCGCATGTTTCGAAAGGCTAATGTCAAGAACCGCACAGAGTTAGTGCGGTGGGCAGTCAAAACAGGAAATGTCCAATTATAGTTGACTATAAGCAAGTTGGGGCCTCCAGAAACTCGTGGTCACCGTCGTCGTCTAATCCAGAGAATTCCATTTCTATCAGCTCGTCGCCACGAGAAAGACGTCCGTTGGGACCACCGGACATTAAGAAGGCCTGATATAACTTTACACGAATAATACTGCAAAGGACAATCCACTGGTGAGATTTGGTCGAGAAACGATCGTTTCAACACAACTGCAATTCACGTACAGCAGGGGCTCCGCATCATCACCAGATTCTACTGGCATGACTCGATATACACTGTTGAATTCAGTCACAGCCTGCACTGTCGGATCGCGTTTTTGGGACTCAACTCCGGATAGACCTCTTGTACTCATCATTAACATGGCTTGGGTTGACTTTCGCCGCTGTGCATCCGCGCCATGGCCGAGCTGCAGTCCTGCATTAATTCCTCTAGCAATTATCCCTCTAGCATTCTTGATCTTCTTCATGCCAGCAACTTTAGCACCTTTCATTGCTTTCATAGCTCGCATGCCCACTTTCACACCAGTGTCTGTGGCAGTCTTGAGGGGCTTTGTTGTCACTGTCGATACAATAAAGGCACGTTTACCTCGTCTACGGACAGGTTCATGTGACGACTCTCGTTGAGCATCGACGCTTTCGGGGTCAGCGGCACGCTCGAGTGCATTTCGCCACTTGAGCAGTTGGCCCCGATCTTCAAATTGTAGGAACCTTTCCTCTTCGTCCACTTGAATAACTAAAGTGGTATCATCTGGAGTCGTCACTACACAGCGGTCGACGACGATTTGTCCACGAAGGCCATAGGGCCTCGGCTCCGCTTCCGCAAAGAAACTCAGCACACCTTCTGAAAGAGTAAAGAAAAGTTTTTTCCAAACTCTTGCTCTCTTCGGCCGTGTGCTTACCCAGCCACTAATGTCATAAGGGCTCTGCTCTCGTTCTTGGAAATCGTCGCCTGCAAAAGATACGTCAATATGAAGTGGTTCAGTCTTCTCGAGCTCGACACGGGCAATACACTCGTTCTCTACAAGGTTCTGAATAGCACCCAGCACATCTCCTTGGCTTTGGCTTCGCAGCGCACCAAGCAAAATGCTCCGCGCGTACGACACCGCTTCAACTTCAGTCATGAAGGCATCTTTACCGGATCGCTTTACAGTTCTGGAAGATATTCCCGCTTCGAATTCAAACTCATCCACTCTATCAAATTCCAGTATGCATCGTGACAACGTGCCAATTACGCGCTCGGCCGAATAGGCAGTAGCAGCAGATATGATGTAGCCATTGATATCCACCGTAGTATTGAAGAGACATCTCCAAGTCTCGGAGATAGCATACTTGACACTTGCGTGGGTATTCTCGAACTCGTCGTTCTGGTTGTCTCGCTGGATTACCTCTGCCCGAACCCAGGTCATTGGTACTCTTAACGCAGACGATGCACTTTTCCGATAAAGGAGACTATCTACTGCCACCAGATAATCGGCACGCGATTCAACTTGCTGCAAGGCGAGCCGCACCGATTTGTAAACCTCGATGGCTGATAGGTACAAGGAAAGATCGACAGGCGTGTCCTGAAAGCCTTCGGCTTCGCCAATCATTGCCTGGTTGATAGCTCGAATCCACCCCTGTCGCTCCTCTTCTGATTTAGCCATCCAAATCTTCCTTGGTCCACCTTCTACCATTAGCTCGAACATATGTCCATCAACGTTGGCATTTGGTTCAGCAAGCGGCTCACATCGACAAGTTTGTTTTCTCAGGTGAATGGTTTTTCTAGGTGCTTCTTCACCCTCAAAAGCCTCATCGGAAAAGTAGGATAAGTTGCCCCGTCGGATTTCTACGTATTTGACAGACCAAAGGCCATGGGTAGACCTCTTCTTGAGTGGTCCCATCTTGATGACGTTGGAAGTATCGTGTATGTCACCCTCCACTCCTACAATATCACGTTCCGCAAGAAGCTGCAAGAGTCCCTTGACTAGCAAGTGGTGCTCATAGGCAAACGTCGAAATCTGTTGCTCCTTAATGTTCCTAACGAGTTCTGGATCGAGATAATCATAGACGTCCGGTGGAAGACCTAGAAAACTGTTGGGCATCGGAGGAATCGACGAGAAATCGTTGATAACACCGGCGTCTTCTGCGTCATCCTCAAAGATACCTGATTCTTCGTCGGACGAAACATCAAGAGTTTGCTCTGATAGTTCTTCAGAAGAGGATCCATCGTCTTGTGCCCAATCGTCAGTGGTCATACTTGGATCGATGGATTGAATTTGGTTGCTATCCGGACCCTTATAGGCAGCCATGGCCCGAGCCCGGATCGCCCGAAAAGTTCCGGCGATTGGAGATCGAAGAGAAAAATCATCGTTGGCGGAATGGATTCGTCGATGACTGCCCCCTACAGGTCCCTTGTCGTCGATTTTGTGGTCGGATTCGAGCGATTGTTGATGTTTTCCCCCTCCGTGTTGTTTTGGCGACAGACCAGCAGAAATATGACTCGCGGCATTCCCTGTCGGCGATCGTGGTGATAACGGCGGAGACGTGGACGGGGAGACGGCAGGAGATCTGGGTGGAGTACAAAGTGCCGACGTGGTAGTCGTCCTGGCAGTGGTGGTGCTCGACGTCGTTGCCTTGGGAAATGGGGCACTGCTCCGCCTACGAATCTTGACTTTGGAATCTCGTTTAGCGGCATCCTCTCCAATATCATCGTCGTCTGGCAAAATTTCAAAATCATCATCGTCAACGTCGACCCCTGGAAATAGTGCGCGTTGCACATATTGACCTTCAACCAAGTCCTCAACCAAGTCTTCTTCTTGGGACCAGCTGTTTTCACCGGGTGGTGTCAAGGAAGCTTGGAGAGCATGAAGAGGAGCCAAGGTCAAATGGAACGCCCCCGAATCATTTTCCGAATCAAAAGACGTTGCTACTTGAAGTGTAGGCGTGTTGTCGCTTGGTCGTGCTTTGCCAGCGTCGGAATCCTCACCATTTGCTCGGAACGGAGTTTCCATCGGTGGTGACTTTCCCTTTTCAGGTTGTGCACGTCGTGACATGAAGCCACCGATACCCGACATGATAAACTTTGGTAACTTGGTGTTGTGTTGTGCTCCTTTCCTTTGCAGTCTTAGTAGCTATATTCGCCATCAACATCACTCAGTCGGTTAGGCTTTGTCGCTCTTGCTTGCCCCTTTTCCAAACTTGCCATGTTCGGGTACGTTTGTCTCCAGTCAGGGGCGTCAAACGATAAATCCTCCGTCCCAACGCCCCACAGAACAAAACGCTGGACTGAAATTTTGGGTCACGCGAACAAAATCACAAATGACACGATGGACACAATTTTTGTCCAAAATGGAGTCCGGACAGTCGCTTCGACACATACGACCAGATCCCGGTCTCTCCAGCCAACCATCAAAAACCAAAAAGTTGCTACAAGAAAGCGAACAAAACAACGATTTCACAGAACAGCAGCCGTCTTGTTGTGAAATCATTGTGAATAGACATCACTACAAGTACCGGATCTGGTAGTCCCACCCCATGGCACCGAGCTCCTCTACCGTCGCCCTTATCAAGGGATACCTTCCCGTTCGACTCCTTCTGCCCCCGACCTGGTCTCAAGAGTATCATGACGAAACATACTTTTACATTCGTGAACATCAAGCTGGAAAATCCAAATCAGAGGTCGATAATGATGATGATGATAATAATAATAAGAATGAGACTCCCAAATCCAAATCGAAATCCAAATCAACCATCTTTGTAGCCAATGCTCCTGTTGTTCCGGGTGTTTCTACCAAGATTCTACTCCAATCTATTTTCGGAAGATTTGCCAATGTTGCTCGGGTGACGGTCATTAACAATCCACGCAAGGAACACCACGAGGATTCTTCCGAACCAGCGCCAACAGCAGCAGTAGCATCATCTTTGCACTGGTCCACCAAATTTAATGATCCCACCTTTTTACCACCCATTTATTCGGAAGGTAAATTTGCCCATGTCGTCTTGGAAACTCCCAAGGATATGAAAAAGGTATTCCGTGCCCTACAAGATGCCATGAGGCCTACTACCAACCACCAGGATGACCACCGTCCAGGATTGGTATTGGAAAAAATTGAGATTCAAACTCTTGCCGACGAGACTAGTCGAATATATCGACAAGAACGAAGAAAGCTTCTTGGTCTTGCCAGTACTGACAATGATGACGACGATGATAATGATAATGACTTGGTGGTTGACGATCTGCAAGGTATACATGCCGTTGCTGCTCGATACCGTGCCACCTGTGCCGAACTATCACGTGAAAAATTGCTGGAAGAATGCAACGCTGTCATGCAGGCCTATGAAGGTGCTGAAGATACCAAGAAACGAGCTCTTGAAGCGGCCAAATCTCAACCCGATGAAGATGGATTCGTCACCGTATCATATTCCACGGCAACCGGCAGTCAGGTCGAACTGGAACAGACTAAGCATGCCACGGGTACTTCGGCGACTCGACGAAAAGGAGGCAACATGAGAAGCCGGAAAAAGAAGGAAGCCGCGGGAGCCAAGGAATTGCCCGACTTTTATAGATTTCAGAGAAAGGAACACAAGAAACGTACGCTGGAGGATCTGAGAGCTCAATTTGAAGAGGATCTCAAACGAGTCAAGCGAATGAAGGACGAGCGACATTATAAACCCTTTTAATTAATATATTGGCAACAAACTTCTTGAGCATTTGAAACATATTCCTTGACACATGGCTGATCCCGGAATGATTGTCATTTGTCAGTATCCGAGTATTTCCTTACCGTTAGTAGTAGTCGCAGTCCAACGAACTAATACTTGTTCTGCGGCTCGGCTGTACCTAAACGGTGTGAGATTCTTGTACGACGCAAGCAAATGCTAGGTACACAATTCACAGATGCAATGCAAAGCATAGCCAAATCTTGTGTATGGACATGGTTTCCAGAATCACTTCAAATATTTTAACCTGTCCGGCACAGTGAAGAATGAAGACCCTGTCCGGCACAGTGAAGAATGAAGACAACCCCCTTTGTAACTATACGTGCATTTTACGGACAAACGTTGTCGGACAGAAAGGAACGGTACAAAAGTGGCGTTTGGGATGTTTAACCAACTATACACAACTATTTACTACATTGATGTAGCTGCGTCTCTAGGAAAGAAACGAGAGAATCTCATACGCTCACGGTCAATTGGGTTTCTCGTTTTCTCCTGGTAGCGTGGTGAGATGAAAGAAGCACTCACACACTTTGGATCCGGTAGCTAAAAAAACTGCGAAACTTGTATGACGTCATAGTGTCAAGAATTACATAGTCGTCTCTGTAACCTGGTACTTGTTGCTGGTACTGATGATGTCGGGCCCCGAGATACCGTGTACCATACTCTGCTAGAAACGATGACATCATCGCAAAAATGCCAAAAAATACCCTGCATACGTGATGTAAAATGGTATCTCGCCTCCGTACTGCGTAAACAGAAGGACAGACACACTCGTACGTTGTTCGAGCTTTATGCGTACGTGTGTGACGATGGACGTCACAGTGCAAAATCCGCAAAACGCTATTCCACTTGAGCCGCAACGCGAATATCGCCTCAATCCCCTCATCTATTGCATCCTCGGGTTTGGGTGCTCTTTGTTCCATATAAGACAGTGTTGGTAAGAGTTTCATGATGTAATGCATCAAAATTACGGATGGAGGAGTTTTGCTTTGGTCGAAGAACTTGGAGCTTGAACTTGAAGGGAGTAAAATATCGCATTTCCACATTTGAGCCCAAAATGATGTCGCCTGGGTCTCAGAGCATGTATTGGTGGACTGAGATTGTTTGAGGGTAGCAAGAAGACATGGTTCGGTATTGTTACAGAAGTGCCAATTCTGATATATTCCTTTTCTGTTCCTTTTTCAACAGTGAACCCTCGCCTCATGTTTCAATGCTGCTCGATCTTTGTTTAGGAGTATCCAAACCAGGAAATTTGTGGAATGAGGCCAACTAGATCAAATATCCAAAGCCAGAATGCCTTTGCGGAACAGGACGTCAACTACTTCGACCCAAGTGTAGGTCAGCCACACAGTGTCAGGGGGCTCGCCGAAGCACAGCAACCACTCACACCTTCCCAAATGAGCGCGTCAATAAATACGACTTCGCCGCCTCCGACTTCAGCGACAACGTCAGGGAGTACCTCAACTCCAGCTAGCCCAACTATCGGTGGATTACCCACGTCCTTTGAAGGTAACAGGAAGCTAACAGAGTCGGGTGCGGGGTTTCGTTCCACTGCCCTTACAGACACATCGCCGGTACCTCCAGAGCAATTTCAACAGAATGAACAAGCAGAGGGGGCTTGGCCGTTTTCATTACCTGATAGGACAATTTCACAGCACAATGCCTCTCCGCCGCAAATGGCTCCACCTGTCGACGAACAAGACTTCTCTCAGTCGCCAGGAGCCCCTCACAATGTTGCAACATATCCCTCTGCGGTGAAACTTTTGGTATCAAACAACGTTGCTGGCTCGATAATCGGAAGAGCTGGACAGACAATATCCGAGTTGCAGTCTGAATCCTTTGCGCGGATAAAACTGAGTCAAACTGGTGATTACTATCCCGGAACACAAGATCGAGTTTGTTTGGTCCAGGGTCAACCTGACAACGTCAAGCTTGCAGTTAGACTTCTTCTAGAGAGGTTCTATGCACTGCAGGAACAACAGCACACTCAACATATGGCATGGCAGCCAAAACCAAACGAACCGTCACCTGTGGGATTCGATTTTGTGGTCCGACTCCTTGTGCCTAGTTCCAGTTGCGGGATGATAATTGGAAAGTCAGGGTCGAATATCAAGCAAATGGAGGAAGCGTCTGGTGTCTCGTCGGTTCGTTTATCACCCAAGGAGAGCGGCGATCCGCCGTCACCATCGGCTGCCGCAATGTCCGCAACGTCGGAACGCATTGTAACGTTGACGGGGCCAACGCTCGAAAGCTGCGTCACCTGTCTTTGCATTATCCTTGATGAAATGGTGGCTCATCATGACATCTGTCGGTATACTAACATGACAACAAGCTACTCACGGGTAGTCATGCATGGAGCATATGGAGGTGTTCCTGGGGCGCCTGTTGCCGGGCGCCCACATTTTATTGTACCAACAACCACTACACAGGATGCAACAACCTGGGATAGTGGAAGCACCTTCACTCAGTTTGCGGCTGCCAAAAGATCAAGTTCTTCTCCTGATCTTGCAGGGCAGGTTCTATGGGACCAGCGTATCGCACCTAGGATGAATCTAGAACGCGCCTCTCCTTCTCCCATGAGTAGACCACCCCCTCCAAGAGAGCCCGTGCAGCCGCCATACAGTACTGTATTCACAGATGCACCACAGTCATACTCGCACGAGGTTCTTCCAATGATGTCTTCGCCAGCCAGATTACCGATTGCAAACACCAACGCTGCGAGCGTGTACATGCTCGACCAAAGTTCACTATCAAGCAGCATATCGGCACCAGACCTGCTCGCTCTTCAACTCCAAGACTCCCTTCGAATCAACGCGGCGATTACTTCGGGTGGCATGGACTACACTCATTTTGCTCCCCAGCTACCGCAACCCACTCCACCAGGCTTCACTGCTCAAATCCTGGTTCCAGACACTTTAATTGGATCTATTCTAGGTAGGGGAGGAAGGACATTGAACGAGCTTCAAATGCATTCGAACACAAGGATTCGGATCAGCCAGCGGGGAGAGTATGTCCCAGGCACCCGGAATCGTGTCGTTACGATTCGAGGTCCGACTGCCCATAGTGTCAGTCTTGCCCAATTCTTGATGAGCCAGAGGATGGTCCTTCCACCCACGGCCACATTTTCACACCAACAATCATATCACCCTCCAACCATTCAACCACATCTTACTCCACATCCGTCACAGCAGCCACAACCGGCGCATCGACAAGGTCGTCACTCTCCCTATCAACATGGTTCATCCGTTGAAAGCACCTTTCAGGGGCCCGAATCGCATGTAGAACATCCTCAGTCCGCTCTTTCGAGAGGCGGATCCAGCAAGGACCTCCCGCACTCATAATCGCACACAAATTATAACCGCTTCAAATCATAGAACCCCCAACCAACTTCTACAGAGTTGCTAAAGCTCAAGTATGCCACCTGTAAAATAGCATGGCTCAACCCACCATAGGTGACTACCGGTATTCCTGCTACATCTTGCCTTCGTTGATACCGTGTGAAACTAAATCATCTCAACCTTGTATGCATGTGCGGCTGGTGCTAGAACCCATGTTTGGACAAAGGTTCAGTCCTTGACCAGAACTAACTAAAGTGGAACCATCGCCCATAGAGCATAAAGTGAGCGTTTGAGACGGTATTCACCCGCCCATTCGCTGGGAACAGAAGAGACAGAAGGGAAAAGTTGACACTACCGGTATTCACGGACACTTTGTGGTTGTCACAGTCAGAGGTGGTGTTGTAGGTTTGGGTCGGTTTCCGAAAGAGGCTGTGAATACGGATATATATCCCGTATACATGTTTTTATGGAATAAGAATTCTGAAAAATACCGGAGGTTGTTCATTCGAATGAGTCCTGCCTGGCTTCCAGCAAAAACGCTGTGGTGAAATTTGCTACCAGTCTGGCAGCCTGACTGACCGTATCACAACAACACCCCATGATGGAGGCATGTCCGAATGGCGATTTGACCAACGAGTCTCATGACAAGCGACGTCTTGCCGATGGTAACAAAGCTCGGGAGGAGAAACGTCGCAAGTGGGAGGCCAAACAGGCACGGAAACGTGAAACAAACGAGATTGAATCGACCCGCCTGGCTTGGATCGAACAACATGCAACGTTTGCGACATGGGTGACCGAAGAAGATGCCAACAAGGTCCATCATCATCATCATCGAGAGGGAGGGAGTGCGGTGTCTCAAACGGAAAGCCTTTTGGTGCCCTATGTGGACATTCAAGATTCCAACAAATTCATTGTGGGGAATCTCGGCCCACGGAACCAGGAGGATCGATTATTTGTGGCAGAAGGAACAGAAACGATACGTCTTTTGATTCAACAGTCCACTCAAACAAGAGGAAATGGCCTGAAACCAATCACACTGAAGAGTATCTTTGTAAAGCCAAGTATCTTATTTGAAAACCAGGTAAATCTTTTGGCTGATGTCGATGATGCCATCACCCAAAGAGGCCGGAATGGGGACTATGCAAACCACCCGGGATTCCATGTTCTAGTTGGGTCAGAAGCAACTCTTAGTCGAGTGGCAGGATTTCAAATCTCCCGAGGGGCCTTGGCTTGTGGAGTCATTCCAAATGATTGTGATGAAGACTGGCTTCAAAATTTGATCAGAAATCGAATAAATGAATCAAGTACCAAGACAGCAAAGATACGGCTTTTAGCATTGGATGGTATCTGCGACGCTGCCAACCTTGGCACGATGATTCGATGTGCCTCTGCGTTTGGGATTGATGCTGTGGTCTTGTCAAAAGACACGTGCGAGGCATGGTATCGAAAAAGTATTCGCACATCCATGGGTCATATCTTTCGCGTACCAGTGGTACGAGTGGACAACTTGGCCTGTGTCATTCAAGGGTGGAAAAATTCATATCCAGAACTCCATTCCTTTGCTGCGGTGATAGATACGGATTTTTTATTACAGAGTTTGCAGCATGGACAAGTACGACCCTCATGGTGCTGTGTACTAGGCAATGAAGGAAACGGGATATCCGAGGCAGTTGCCAAGGCGTGCACTCAACGGATCCGAATAGAGATGGAGGCAGGGGTAGACTCACTCAGTGTGCCCATCGCTTGCGGAATAATCCTACATGGTCTACGGGAGAGAGAATGTGTAACTTGATAGAAATAAACGGATGCGATGCACATTGGAAACAATTCAAATGTCCTTATTTCGTAGGTTACTACTGGTACAGTGTGATCACATTTAGTTACGGAAGCAGGCAAAGACTTATATTCTGGCAGTTTATCCATCAAATCCCAAATTAACTTCGTGGGTTTCCGTGGTTGGAAGAAAGCAAAAGAGCCTACATTCCTCCCCAGGGTTGTTGCATTGGTGGTTGTCCGTACTGTTGTTGCATATATGGCTGTTGCATCGGAGGCTGTTGACCGAACTGTTGTGGAGCACCGTATTGTTGTTGTTGTTGTTGTTGTCCGTATTGTGGTTGTTGTGCGTATTGTGGTTGCTGCCCATATGGCTGTTGTTGCTGGATAGGTGCCTGCCCATATGCAGGTTGCATCGGCGATTGGCCGTACCCTTGCATGGGGGGTTGAGCCATAGGCGGTTGTTGATATTGCTGTTGCTGACCCATGCCAGGCTGCATCCCATATCCACCAAAGTTGCCTTGCTGGTTGTTCGAAACTACCATGGCTCCAGGGCTTGAGTTCATGATAGGCTTTTTCGGCTGGTTCTGTAAAAAATTGGAAAAGAGATATGCCAGGTGAGAATTTCAGTCCTGTCAACGATCCTATGGGGCACAAGAAACTTACTGTGCTGCCCTTTTTCATTTCTGACAGCGAGGTATTGTTGGCTATGCTACCTGAGAACTCAAAAGGATTCTTTTGTTCCGCTTTGTCCTTCACAAGATCGAAGGGATCCATGTTGATAAATTTAGAGTAGGCCTGGTCTGCCAACGATCCTCCGGTTGCAGCTCCGTTCCCATTTGATGCAGGCTCAGAAAGTGCTAGAGTGGGTGTTGGGTTACTGAGCACACCCATTGAGAAGAGCGCTGGATCCGTAGAAATTTGGGAAGGCTCTGGCTGTACTGGTTCGGGCGCTGAAACTGGTTGCTGTGCACTGAATGCCATCGGCGAGGCAAAGCCAATACTAGAAGCAGGAGTATAATCTTGCCCTGTGGATACTGTGGTTGGTGCTGGTGAACCAAATGGGTTTGGCTGCTGCTGTTGATAGGGGACAGGAGGTGGTGGCTGCGATGGTGATTGCCCGTACATCGCTTGAATCGGTTGTTGCTGTTGAGGTGGTGGCGGTGGTTGAGCCGCTGGAGCACCGAATGGGTTTGGAGCGAGCGGAGGTGCGGATTGAGGAGTGGGAGCTCCATAAGGATCCATGGGCGGGCCCCCGTATGGATTGCCTTGCTGGACTGGCACTTGTCCAGGGAAATCATAACCTACGGGAGCCGACACAGGTGCTCCGTAGGCTATGGCTGGGACTGGTGCTGGAGCACCATACATTGGAGATGGAGCGGGTAAAGCTGCAGGCGCACCCCATGGGTCGGCAGACTGAGGGGGTTGTTGTTGTGGAGCAAACGCTGGAGGCAAGGTGCTGAAAGGTCACGCGAATTGTGTCAGGGCCGTCGAAGGAGTCGACAAAGAAGAGAAAAGCATGCTTTCACTTACGCATAAGATTGTTGGGGTGTTGGTGCTCCAAAAATGTCTTGACTCGGTTGCTGAACATAAGGAGTTATTGCACCGGGTCCCCTGTAAATGGTGTGAGAGGATTGTCAAGTCACCTAGGGTGTGGCAAACAACGAAATATAAAATATACAACTTACGGAACTGGGACTGGATCTCCAAAGTCCAGCAGTAGATCACCTCCAGTTGCTGGTGGCGCAGATTGAACACTAGCACCAGACACATGGTGGTGCGTTTCCTTCAATGAATTCTTGATCGCTTCTCGGAGGTAGGCTTCCTCCTCGTCGGGGTTGTGAGGTGCTTCAATCGACGCGATACCTGCCGAGGTCTGGCTTCGATAGCTGGTACCAGTAGTGCCATTGTATGCTTGACCACGATCGGCGAAAGTTTGTGAGGCATGTGGAGGGCCTGCTCCACGAGGGTCGTTTGCTGCAAGACCCAGGCGATACACCTTGGGAAACGTAAAGAAGCTTTGTCCGTCCACAAAGAAATCGTATTGACGGAATCCCGGTTCTGCTTGGAGGGGAGGTGAGGCATGTGCAACAACCTTCAAAACATGATTGCCCCTCATAGTCCAACTAAACTCAAAAAGATTGTTCCGACTGTTCGAATAGTGAACTTCTTGACCATCTGCTAAGATCAATCTTTTGCCCGATGTAATACTCCAGACAATGGTTACATCGTGTTCTTCCCCGCGACAGGCAGTGCCGGTCTCACCGTTGGCAAGAGCTTCGGGGTTGGCGAAACCAAATCGCCTTTTGGTTGCAGAAAGAAGGATTATGTGAGCAAAATTGAATTGCGAGGAGTGCGCCATTATTGGCGGTCGTGCCGATGAAGATTGAATTGGCGGTGCAATTCGTGACAAAAAAACATTTCAACTCCTGGAAGTTCCATTTATAAACCCACGAATTGTCCCCCCTGTAAGCCTAACCCGCACACACAAAGAGACCCAACATCGACAAGACGGTCCCAAGACTTACCAGCGAACGCGTCGTTTCGTACTTGCAATCCTTTTGCCACTAGCAACTGCTGTAAAATCGATCTGATACAGTTGAGGCCTCGCTGCCATGCTCGGACTGCTGGGCGATACATTTCCTCGTCCTGGTGAAGCCATTGTTAGATTACTGTAACAGTGTAAATATCCAAAGGATTCTTGTTATTAACACAGTGTCGTCAAGAGCACACAATAGGGACACGACCGTATCCGTTGAGGGTGTTGCCGCGAATGAAGGGGATCTACAGGGCCAGCGGGTGGATGAACGGAAGCAAGCCGAAAGCTTTCTCAGCCTAACCACAAGAGTGAACCGTTGCGCCATCGGTATTCGTGCCCTGTCGAATGTGTACCTGTCCTCGCGTGGGTCGTACGAAATCCAGTAGGAGTCACACACACAGCGAAGTCGAAATACGGCATCGACTCGGTTGACTGGATGGTCAAGATCTGTCACGCCAAGAATCCTGTCAAATCCAATGTAGACACGTGTTCGCCCCGTGATGGCTGGTGAACGACATGTTCGAAAATCCAAGTCGACACCTCTCTCTTGATGCTATCGCCGCAATTCTGTA
This sequence comes from Nitzschia palea, assembly GCA_019593585.1. Lineage (NCBI taxonomy): Eukaryota > Bacillariophyta > Bacillariophyceae > Bacillariales > Bacillariaceae > Nitzschia > Nitzschia palea. The sequence continues at coordinate 27,959 of SWEM01000062.1, read as the reverse complement.
TCAATACCACGAAAGAACTAACAGTAAATCAACTTTACAATTCTTTCTGACATCCATGTCTAGTCATCGGGGCGATGCTACCGTTCACGAACAACGCTCGCTCTTCACGGCATAGTCGTTTTGCAGGACAAGGAATGAGGCCACCGATGGAAAGAACTATTGGAGTGGGGCGAATTGTGGAGATGTTGGTTCTTTGCCTGCTCCCCTCGATATCTGTTCGTGCGATGGAAGATGGTGCCATTCATGTGGTTTCCCTAGAGAAGTTGCATATTGACGGTTTTGTGACATTGCGAGGTGGTGAGAGCCTTTTTGGGTCCAATCTAGAATTAAATACTACTACTACCATGACATCACCACCGACTTGGCCATTGGACACCTCCGAGGTGGTTCGGACGGCTCACGAACGAATACTACAGCGATCTACCAAAACTAATAATAATAACAATGACATGACACGCAAGACATGGTCAGGTCGTCGCCACCAACCTTCCGAATATCGCAATGTTTTGAATTGTGATACACGACAATGGTCTTGGGCAGACGACACGAAAAAAGAGCTGTCCCAAGGATATGTACACAAAGGTAGAGGGGGCAGCAGTGCTTCATCATCCAACGGTGATCACTCCTATGTTGACTATAGAGGGAGATTAGAGGGCAGTCGGAAACTTTCTCACTCCCCTGTTGTTTACCAGTACTATGGACGTTCTCGCATCCGAGGCAACCCGGCAGACTCGGTACATTTCATCCTACTAGGACCCAATGTTGATCACTGGAAGGCAGTTGGACAAGTCCTCGCATCAAGAGGCTTCAATACCATTGCTTGCGAACGCCTCGAACAAGCAAAGGCACCGGGAAATGACAAGACGAACGAAGATGCTCCCAATCTCGTACTGGAGATTATGGAAGCCTTGAAATGGAAAAAAGCAATTATTGTGGGGTGTGATTCCGAGTCGATACTTGCCATGGAAACAGCAATGATGCTGTCTCCTGATCAAGTTGTCGGTCTTGTTCTGGCAGGAGATTTGACTGGTGCCAACAAATTCGCAACAGCGGCGGGAGTGGGTGGCTTGGATACCTTTCTCCAACGAGTTTTAGACTGTCCATTTTTGATTGTATGGGACGGTGACTCGCCCACTGTAGTGTCAGGCCCAAGTGCACACAACGCGCTAGAGGCCAACGCTGGTGATAGGTGTGTCATTCTGGGTGGAGGATCGGCCCCTCATCGTCTCAAGCCGGAGCAATTTGTTTGGGTCTTGACCCGCTTTGTCGAAGAAAAGCTTGAGATTACGGTTCGAAAGGAAGAACCAAGTCCAGGATCGCGATCACGCCCGTTGAAAGTGGGTCCCACTGAGCAAGGAAACGGGGCTATCGCTGGATTCCTACAAGCGCTGAACCTTCCATTCGGTATAAACAGCGTGGTATCTCCAGAAGGGCGACTCCTTCTGGGACGTGCGGTTGCTGCGGCCTTGTTCTACATTACTGCTATGAGAGTCGTCCTCATACAATATGGAATATTACGTGCTGGTCTTATCGCCATCAAGTCAAGATACGAATCAATAGACGCGTTGACAAAACGAACCTTACAGGCCATTGGTTCGTTCATTTTCCATTTCGGTTACATTCCCCGTCTCTTTACTGTAAAACAAGCTGTCGAGGACGAAGAAGATGAAAATAGAAGGAGTGGAACTATAGTATTATCTAATCCGCCCCTCGAGAACGAAGAGGAACAGGCAAAGAAAGCAGAAACGGACGAACAGAAAGACACCGAAGGCACCAAAGAGACGAACGCTGATTCTGCCAATGATCCGTCGCCGAATGAGGAGAAAGCCACCGATGACGCGGAGAAAGTACCTGATGAAGAGACGGAGCGCCCTCCCCTGTTTAAACCATTCTTCTTCCTAGACAATGTTGTCACGTGAGGTGCAATTTCGAAGTGACGTAATGGTGAGATCGATTGGCTTGGGAGCTTGTATAAACCATCAAGCGAATAATGCTATCATCGGAAGTGAAGTTCCGATCAAACCGGCAAACTGGTAGTCGATCTCAAATTTGTTTGTAGAGAGGCAATAACCACGGGTAGCTCCATAGTAGTACCGCGGTAAATATGCTACCTAGTTTTCAAGTGAATCCTTCCAGTCGAATCGAACGTCATGAATGGATTATGGATTCCCATCGAAAACGAGAACAACTCATCGGTCCACGATGGTTGCACATTTTTTTACATTCGATCATCCATTTCGTACCATCTCTAGAAATCCAGTCGTTCCCCGATGCCAGCGTTTCCTCCTCCATGTGTAATGGGCGATGAGTCCATCATGTCACAGAAAGCCCACGGTACATCGGCAGTGTGAGTAGGGAACTTGTACGATGCCAAAATGGATTACAAAGCACTCAAACTTTTTTTCTTGTTTCTATCATTATTTATTGTAGTCCAGTCCAGAACAATCTTCGTTGGGGTTGTGATACAAAGAAAGCTGACGAAATCTGTAATTTCAATCGCCACTATGCCGAATTCAGTGGATATTTCGAGACCCGACACAAATTCAAAGAGGAAGCACTGACATCTACTGGGCCGATGCAATTCTTTGACAGCAATACTGGAAAGTTGCTCTTTACTGCTCCAGTCGGTCGCACCATGGACCAGTTCTTGGCAGAAAGTGCTGCTCATGGATGGCCAAGTTTCCGGGATGCCGAGGTAAGAAATTTTAAGATGCTGGGAGTGGAGGCGATCGCTTCGTCTGACTCCAAACCTACTTCTTTTTCTTTTCCACACATTTGTTTCACTGTTAGGTGAATTGGGAAAATGTGCGGGTGCTTCCTGATGGTGAGACTGTCAGCGTAGATGGAACTCATCTTGGTCACAATCTACCCGATCGAAAGGGTTCCAGATACTGTATCAATCTTGTAAGCGTTGCTGGGAGACAGCTTTAAAGTTCATGAAGTAGAACGTAGAGAAACAAGAAGGACCCCCCCCCCTAAACGTGGATAGATACGACTACTAATTCAATCCTATAAGGCTAAAACCCGAGATTCGGGTTCACTCTTGCCACATCCTCGACAGTCACGGCGTCAGATTTCTCAGGCTGATCTTCAACTTTTTTCATGGCTACTGTTTCTGCATATGCCAGAGATGACCTTTTCGATAGTAGACTCTCGTGGCCGAGTTTCTACGAAACAAAGAACGGCACGGTGTACGAAAGATTTGACGTATCAATGGTCTGTGAGATCCTAGTAGTTCTATGGTGAGCAAACAAAATGAGAGGAAACGATGAGACGTACCTTTCGAACTTCCTCGGCTTCACCCACTGCTGCCTGCTTTTTTGCAGAAGTCACGAAGAGTACCGCAGCAGCATTTTCCTTGAACATAATCTCGTACTCTACATCTCCCAATGATGTTTCCAAGGTAACCAAATACATTCCGTTCGATGGCCCTTGAAACTTTGCCGCCAAATGTGCAAGACTGATAGCATATTTTGGTGAAGGGTCTGATTCACTTGAATATACGAAAACGAAGGGACCCTTGATCAAGAGAAGACGCTGCTTCATTTCTGTACCTCCGAAACAGCCACAAACAGCGTCACCCCCACGATTGATAATGGCTTCACCTTCAAAGTCAGCGCCGTGGGTGCCTCGAAGGGTTGCCACATCTGCCCCCCGTTCTCCTCCAGACCTATCACAGCAATAACAGAAAAGATGAGATATGCTCTCCAGAAATCCTTCCTTGATGTCTGTAAGGCTCAAGCTCACCTTTTGAAACTTCGACCAAGTGACTTGAAGGCACTGCTTCTACGTCCTCCACGTGTTTTACTCCCCCGTTCGGCTTGCGAAGCGGTGGTTTCTGTCGACTTGGAACCCGCAGCTTTTGCACCGTTGCTTGTCGACTCGTTCATTTTGATGCACAATAAGACTGTCTTGAACGGATGAACAGTGTACCGGTATGCAGATGGGAAGCATTGTGCGAACGAAAGTTGGCTCGCGTTGGCGAAAAACTTTCTACCTCTGTCGGTGGCTTTTTACAACATGAGGTACCGGTAGGCAAGTACGAGGTGCCTGGTACTGGTTTCTAGTACCAGGTACGCGCTTTAACTACTTGACACTTGACGTCATGAAGAACGCGGAGGATTTGGACGAACTCGCCAACGTCGCTGCAATGTCCTATCTACGAGGTAACAAGTACTACCAAAGACTAACGGACCGTTATCCCTGCTCAAATCGAAAATCGAGTTCACGCTAGATATGCCTGTGAAGTATCCGTACAAAACACCTCACCGTTATGGAAGTTTCCGATTTGTTCATGTATCTAGTATCTACCCCATAGTTTTTGCAGCAACATCTTCGCACGGCAACAACTGCCGACAACGTCAAATGCAACAGGCCCTTGACTTTCAGTCTACTCTCATGTCCAATAGTATCGTCGAACTGATGGAGCGATCCTCATCTCGCGGTTCAATTGATTCAATGCTGTACACCTAGCGTCGCATCTCACCAAGCCTGGACGTACACAAGCTGTATAACTAGCACGGAAGTATCTGGCACGAAAGGCTTTGTCGCATGTATCAGTCCAATGACTTGAAAGACTCAGAAGGATTATCGAAGAAGTCTCTGTCGACAATGAATTCCAGCAGTTGCATTGTAAGGGCAGACTCTCTTCCCATATCATTTGATAGAAGTTTTCTCAGCAGTGTTTCCGAAGTACTGTGACCCCCACGTTTCTGTCTCTTGGCATTTTTTTCTGGAGTAAATCGTTGCGCAGGAAGCTCATGACTGAAACGACAAGAATCACCACTAAGACAAGATCCTTTTCGCATAAAATATCGACACGGTCTTGAAAAGCGATTTGATTTCTTGTCTTCTGCTGGTGGACTATCTGTAGATTGCTCGTTGGAAAGAAGAACCTGTTGGTCATCCACAGACGTGGGTTGAATTTCCTTTTCGTTTTTGGCTTCATCCTCGGACTCTGACGAACCATATCCAGCAAGTAATGAATCGATCCCAACAGGTTCCTTGGTCGTCTCTGGTTTCGGTTCTAGCTGTGTAGGATTAGGATTCTGCCCATTTTGCCTTGGAAAACGTTGTTTTCGTTCTGCAATCCATCGTTGAATATCTTCTGGTCGATTTCCAACACAAATACGAAATCGTTGCACTCGACATCCAGGAATCGCCACAGTCACAGTCTTGAAACCAGCCTCAGAGAATTTTCCATGAGAACCTTGAAAGTGAGCCTTGACAATTTTTGGAGCCCCTTCAAACGAACACTCGGTGCACTTTACGTGGCTTTTTCGGTGACCTTTTAGCGCTTGCTGTGAGTCAAGCTCAAGGTCGCAAGCCTCACAGTACCAAGTACTTGGTTTGGAAGTGGAATTAGTGGTAGGACTTTCAGGGATCGAATCACGTTTCCCTTGGGCCAAATCAGCCTGCAGAGATTCACGAGGTGCCTGGCCAGGGGCGAGATGAGTTCTAACCTTGGCCACACCACGACTTCCATAACCGAATCCATAGCCATAGTTTGTCATCAGAGGAACTCCCAATTGGCTGGCATTGGCAGATGGCAACAGAGGCTGTGGTGCCGGTGGCGGAAAACCTCCAGTCGCTTGTTGATACGTGAATGGAATTCGACCAGCCATCTTCACGACAAAACACAATTCCTTCAAGGCAATGGAATGGAATTCACTGTCACATCAGTAGCGTGAATCGAGCGACCGATGTTTCTATGGTTCCAATTCGAGTCGATCAAGTCAATCTTATGTTGGGCGAATTTGTCCGGTCGGCGCCTTGACATCTGCCTCCGCGGATGTGGAATGCCTCAAAATGCCTTGGTAGTTGCGCTATATCACGTCATGTCAATTCTTCCCAAGATTCCATGCCCCAAACGCACGGTAGTTGACAAAAATCCGTTTCTTCCTTGTCCAGAACAACAGAGATTGGCCTCTTCTGTGCAATAGTCCTCACGAAAAACGCTGAGTCCAAAGTGGAGCCATGTCGCAATGGGAGGAAGACTTTCCTGATGACGAGGTATGTACGAATGTGAGGGCAATGTGGAGATGGAGGTTTTCTTCAGTTTGCACGACTTTTCTCTCACAGTAACACGTACTGACCTTTTCTTTTCTCTGTGCCTGTTTGCAAAGGTGATGAGTCCCCGGAAGGGAGTAGGAAAGGTAGTATTGGAGCTTCCCATTGATGATTTAGTTGTAGATGGAAATCCAGAAGACGAAGGTGAGGTTCCAACAACAATTGCGAGTCCACCGAAAATGGAGGAAAGTGAACCGCCAGGAGTCCCATTGGAAAGTGAACCAGCAGGAGTCCCAATGGAGGGCGAACAACCGTCAATCCCATTGGAAAGCGAACTACCTGCAACCCAATCGGAAAGCGAAGAACCAGTAATTCCATTGGAAAATGAACAACCAGTAACCCCATTAGAAAGTGAATTACCTGCAGTCTCATTGGAGAGTGAACCAAGTTCGCAAACAGACGGGCTGGTGACGGAAACAAAGGCAATCGCTTTGGAGAATCCACCGACTCCTGTTGTTACCCCGAGTCCACCTGTGACTGCAACAGTACCTAAAAATGTACCAATTTCGGAAAAAACGGGAAAAGTCGTGAAGAACAAGGTTGTAGCTGCTGTTTTGGACCGCAAAGAGCCAGACGAGTCTGGAAGCAACAGAATCCCGAAGTCGGGTGATTTAGTACAAGATGTTGAGGTATGCTAATATGCTGACACTGACGAAAGGGTACAACGCAAAGACACTCATGATTTGTTTCTGATTCATTTGTCTTTATTAGTCGAGGTTGCAAGCAGAATTACAACAACTTTTAAAAGATATTCGAAGAGTAGGAGTGGAGGGAAAGCCTGAAGTAACCTTTGGAGAATTATTCGACGACGACCAAGTTGCCAACTACTATGAAGCACTAGTTGGAACATTGAAGAGCGCGAAGAAGCGAAACCTAATCGATTTCAAAGGCCAGATGCTACTGAAAGGTGCCCATGATAAAGTCCTGATATCCATTGTTGGAGAATAAACGTTGAAACACCTTTGGGAACACGATTACCGAACTGGTTCTCAAATCGAACCACTACGCCTCCACTAATAAACTAAGTGACGGCTTCACACCTTCCAATGAAATAGTGCCATCGCATTCGTGGATCTTTTCGACATCGAAAGAGATCCTGCTGTTGACAGAAATAGTTTGTCCGCCACTTTCGGAAACCCATTTCTGCAGGTCAGCATCAAAAGAATATCCAGCACCACGAAGCTGTTCCGCAGAAACCATTGCATTGAAATAGTTCGAAACCAACATGCCAAGATGGGAAGGAAAACATTCATTGACCACGCCGTATAGCTATGGTCCAGTGATAGAAATGAAAAATCAGAAACTGTATTGCATCTAAATGTGTCAAAAACACAATCCGATCCTCTCACCTCGCCTCCAATATATGGTCGGAACACTAATGCGTCACATGAGACTGTGTAATGGATCCAAGGAAGCTCATTTAAGATCCACCCTCTTCCCTTTCCATTACCTTCTGTCATGATTCGAACATTCTCGCAGCCCATTAGTATTCCTCCTAACCCATCCGAGTATTTCAACAATAGTTGATTTAACGAGTTATGAACAGCGTCTTCGGTATTGTGCAGCGAACCTGGAAGTAACGATAGCTCGACATCAATCTTCTTTTTTAGAAATACCGCCTTCTTCTTCGATGAAGATTTCGGTTGTGATTTTGGTGCATCATTTTTCTTGGGCAAAGGATCGGAATACTCAATTTCTTGCACCATGGAGCCTCCCGTCGGTAAGACCGTATTGTTCTCCTGTTTTGCTCGTTTCTTGATCTTCTTGTCACTTTCGGATGAACGCTCTCGCTTGGCCATGTTGGGATATGTTGCCTCGCAGAAGCTGCGTTGAATAGTATCGAGTAACACTTACGGTAGTCAAATTGCGAGTTGTTTTCCTTTTTTCCTTATTTTTTAGACTGCATCGAGATCATTGACTACCGGTACCTGCAATGGATGGAGTGGTTGTCGAGGCGCGACAACGGGCGGCGCAAAGGCGTTGACCATTCTTGAGATATGTGCGAACATCTGGATGCAAGCAACCAAAATTCACAGATTCTCATGAAAATTGTTACCTTGTTGAAAGTCCGACTTAAGCCTGTTCGCAACTTCCGGCATTTCGTGTCTTTTTGGGGATATCTCTTAGATCACCACTTGACACAAGGGTTCGACTTGTTAATTGAAACATTCGGTTGAGAATACTGAGCGTTCATTCGGATTCCAAAGTGCTTAATCTTTCTTTTCATCCTCGCTACGTCCTTTCAATTAGGATTCAAAGTTGGAGCCAGTAATCCCCCATGTTGGGTGATAGACTTTCGTCGGTTCTGCCAAATTGAAAGAACACCCTTCCGTGAATGTTTGCGCGTCACTCACAGTCAGAGGAATTTATTCGTGGACGGGACGTCGCCGGACGCATGCTTTTCTTGTGAGCTCTACTACAAGTACTCCACCTTCTGATATAAAGACGTCGCGAATCTACCTGTAGCAACATCTGGTCAACAAAGCCTCACATAGCAAAGCTTTTGCGATAAGGAATCAATTTCGTCGTCATCGTTGGAGGAGTCAGTAGCGTTAGAGTTGGCGCGAACGTCATGGGCACACGCGAACCACCATTATAAAACTGTAGCGTATTTGCAAGTGGCTCCAAAGTTTGGTGGAGACGCAGTACAATGCCTCTTGGGCAAGGATGGCTGAATGCTTGGGTCAAGGTGAACAATAAACATGTGGTTTATAATCGAACAGAAGGTGAATCGGGGCATGTCCCCGCTGGTCCAACAAAGCAACTCAAAACTTCAAAAACAACCACTTCGGCCAAAACATCGCGAACGGCAATCACTGAAAACGTCGAGACACAAGCAATACGAAGAGTGAATAGCCGCAAAAACAGACGACGACTTCACAGGACTATATCGGCCTCAGATCTCATACGAGATCAAGCTAAATCCTTGGCAGGGACCCTAGGCGCAAGCTCCACGTTGGACGCAGGCACCTCGGCGCTTCCAGTGATTGAACCTTCAGCAGGGTCGTCATCACAGCCAGAAATACCTTCTTCGACAGCCAGTCATAATCAGATTGGAGATCGAAGTGAAACTTTCTACGATACAGAAGAGTCTCTCCGTTTCATGAACGAGTTGTTTGGTACGGATATTGACTCATTCCACCGTCTAGAACCACCTTCGACCGGAGACCAAGTCCTCGATTTCGACAAGGGACTATGGCCATGGGCCACGCGCACACAACAACCACCTGCAGATGCCGCATCGGTACCATCAAGCAATGGGACATCTGCTCGGCCTAGTGGAGAATCAACTGTTCACACGTCGTATCGTTCCGAAGCAGATGAGAATCCTTCCGTCAAAGGGGGCTTCCGCTTTCCGCCAAATATCTTCTCAAGTGACAACAGTAAGGTTAGATGTGAACAATGTGCCAAACATGAAAACGAGTTGGCAGTCCTGCAGGACGATCTGGAATATGTCCGAGCCGTAGCACTGCGAAACGAGTACCTTTGTAGTTCGTGCAGTACAGAATCATTGAGTCACCCAACCGAGACCCCTTCAACATTTCATCTCAAAGCCAATGAAAGATTACTGGATGAGGTCACTGCACGTCACAAGGCGCAATTAGAGCAGTTGACGAAAGATCGAGTAAGTACGCCTTCCTGCATCGGCGGTTTGTGATTTTTTTTGCGCTGACGATTGGATGACCTTTTTCCTGCAGCAACGATGGCAGCATGATGCCCATGTCAAACTTCAGAAATATGCTGCCCTATGTAAAGATCTAAACGAGGAAGCTACACTTCGTAACGAGGAAGTGATCTCTTTGCACAAAGAATTAGATTCCTTACGCCATGAGCGCGATCAAATGGCTGGCGAACTGGAGGTGGCTCGCGCTGTCATTGCAAATCACGAAAGAGATGCCCTGGAAAGAAAAAAGCTTGAAGAGAGATTGCAACAGTATGAATCGAGAGGGCTGGACGAGGCCGAGCATGCTATCAAGACGAGAGACTTTGTCATCGCTGATCTTTCGTACCGGCTCGAGAAAACACTGGATGTTCTGGAACTGGAGAGGGAACAACAACGCCAGAGACGACAGATCATTTTCCCGACACAGCGCCCTTCGGTCTCTAACGATCAAGGAGACCTTGCAACGGAGCTTAGAAATACGAAAGCTCGGTTGTCAGACGTACAAGCAGAATTACATGCTCTGCAACGCGTGACAGAGCACAAGGAAGCCGAATGGATGTCGCAAATCGGCGCCTTCGAAGAGCAACTCAACACGAGATGTGGAGAAACTTTACAGCGACATCGAAAACTAGATATACAAAGCTAAATTAGACGATTGCTTGCTAACAGTTTTATTAGCTGGAGTCATGCCGACGTTAGAGTGGTTGAAATGGTTTCATTTCATAATTTATCCTTGCGTTGCCGTCAAACTTGACGATTTTAAAGAGTGACCGAACCTCTACCGAATAACTGATCCTAGGGTGTTTGGAAACAGGAGTCCCCCAGCGTTGTTCTTGCCATCCGACCGAGGTCCGGGGAACACCTGCCAGAAGCGAAGTGTTTCATCGCCAGCTCCAGTAACGATTGTGGATCCGTCCGGTGAAACAGCAAGGTAGAGAACACGGTAGGTGTGTCCAGTTAGCGTTACTACCTTGCTCAGGCTAGGGTAGCGCCACACCACGATTTGATTCAAGGAGTACCCATGGGTGCTCACAATCTCGTTGCAATTCTGTGACCATGCTAAATTGCAGACCTGACTGCCAGTGTCAACGCAACTGAGGTTACTTCCACTGAGTGTGTTCCAGAATCGAATGCAGCGATCAGCTGTTCCACCACCACTAGCCAAAAGACCGTGCTGATGGGGGGACCAGGCAATAGCCTTGACGGCAGCAGTGTGATCCGAGAATTTGTGAATGGGAGCCCCTGGATTGCGGCTGTCCACCACGTGTAACTGATTATCGTTTCCACCGGAGGCTAAAAAGGAGGGCTCATCATAAGACCACTTGAGACCGCAAACTTCTTGCTTGTGTGCCGTCAGACGGTCCGTGAACGAATTCTGTACCCTCACATCCCGAAGAAAGATGAGTCTATCACGGCTTCCACTTGCCAGTACTGGGCCAGTCCAAGCAAGTGTTCCTACTCGAGCCGAGTGACCAGTCATGGTTCGAACTTTCTTGCATTTGATAGTATCCCATAACTGAACTTCACCTCTGCTAGTTCCTAAGGCCAAATGCGTGCCACGTTGAGCCCAGGAAACAGAAGTAACAATGTCTTCACTCTGCGCCAGGTCGCAAAGTTTTGTCACCTTGGAGGTACAAGCACTCCAAAGATACACGCATGACCCTAGGCCAACTGCCAACACATTTTGCGACGACCAATCCACTAGGTTGAGGTAGAAGTCGTCTTGAAGCGCAGGTGCATCCAGCACCTTGAACGGGACTTTGGCAATCCGCCGCCGACGTTTTTGTGGCACAGACATGAGTCTTTGGCTTGCTGCGCTTCCAACAGGTGTTAAACTGAAGGAGTTGACGACCGAAGTAGGATCTGAAAATTCCGTAAACACGCTCTCGTGGTATGCCAGCCTCGGACTTTGAAATCGAAGGCGATTCATTCCATCACTCAGTGGAGGTGCTTGACCTACCATCCGAGGTTGACTCCCGGGGAACTGCATGTTGTTCGAGTACGGACTCACATTTTCTCCAAGAAGTTCAGAACGCAGCAAAACGTTGTGCAGGTTCTGTTGTGAGCTAGTCGTTACCTCATGGTTTCTGGCACTGTTGCCTGAGTTTGCATTCCCAGTATCATCCCCTGCGTTATTCGGTGGGGGTTCGTTTGGATTGTTCTCTTCGGGAGGGACCGAGGGGTTTGAGTTGTTGCTTTCGTTGATTGAATCCCAGAGGTTAATGTTCAGTTTCGACGTTGCTCGCGAGGGTATGAACCTATCTGAGGTCCCGATATCTGATTGCGCTCGAGTGACCATCCTTCGTCTTGAAGAAGGTGTGCTACTGCCACTGTGACTGCTCCTTGTGCTATCTTCTCTGCTCGACGGGAAAAAGTGTTGGAATGGTGACGTGTGAAGAGGGCTTGCGCACGAAGTCGGTGAGGAAGCCGTGATGATTGGTGTTGGTCGAAATATTGAAAAATCTCGCGTGATCCCCGGTGGAGGTACGATTCTGGCAGGAGCCGAAGCAGACGACGTTGCCGAGGAAGGTGCTAGTGGAGGTGTTGATCCATTGACGATAGACGTATTAATGGGAGAAGGAATCGCAAGCCGTTTCGCGTACCGCCGATCAAGTCTCGATCGCGAAGGAGACGGCATGGCCACTCGAGTCGAGCGACTAGATCGTCCTGACGAAGAGTCATGAGTAAATGTACTGTCCATCGTCGAGTACGACATCGGTGTAGATGATTCATGTGTTGTTGGAGTTAGGGCGGTCTTCACAGTTAGTCGATTCGCGGGCGAAAGTCCAAGCTTGTTCAGAGATTGAAGCTTGGGAGTCGACGGCAGGCTAACCGTCACAGCAGTCCCAGATCCTGGTTCCATGATAACCATTGAATTACGAGGAACTCAATTTGAAATTAACTGCCCGTGAGTGGCAATGGAGTTTCGTTGAGTGGATAGAGCACAGGGGGTGAACGTTTCCAGAGACAGCGTAAACTCAAGCACAGAACTCGACAACTGAGAGTTTGCAACGCTTTCCAACCTTTGTCACGATTGCATGCAAGGTTGCAAGTGTTCAAACCCTTATAAGAACACCTTCAACTCTGAAAGTACAGTGACACTTGATTTTTACTACAAACAGTAAAGTGATCAACGAACGTCTTTCCAGTTTCTCAGATTGCAAAACAATGAGATGGAGGAACCAGTCATCCACTTTTGCGTCGAACCAGAAAACCAATTTGAATCCAACCAAATACTCGTGTGTTTCCTTTTCACTCCCCCCTGTTCAGTAATCTTTTCGTCGGCGTTGACAAGATTAGAAACGCAGGCTTTCGAGTCTTTTCGTGGGGTGGCAGCAAATCCTGAAAAAAACGTAGATTGGCGGGATTCTCCGTTCTCACCATTGTGAGAGCTAACTTTCTTGTATTTGTATATTCAGTATTGAATACCCAAAATGCACATCCTCTCCGCTATCACTTTTGTGCCCAAAATACATAGGGAGTGGCGATAAATTGGACTGCTTCGACTCGGTGCCCCTTCTCCTAAAAAGCTAGGTAACCATGACGACGACAGTTCCGGTCTCGCTCATCACAAACACAACGTTTCGACCAAGTTTACCTAACGGGCCCGATGCGTTTCATCGATAGTAGTAGAAACCAACAACGCAAGTAAGTAACGTAAGTACCAGGTACCTGGTACGGAGCAGAGTACACAGTTGCTGTACCTGGTAGTAGTGAAACTGTTTGGTCGTAGTAGGTACGTACCTATTTACAGGGCCATCTAGAAGGTAAGCTTGCATATTACATCCCAGTCAGTTGTAAAAAACTATACTTCTGAAAAAAATTATATCGCTGTGGAATGCAAATAAGACGCAATACCTTAACAGTAGCTATTCATGCCACTATTGGGTCTTCAGATATCGGGGAGCTCCGCATTGGACTTCCCATCAAACCAACATGATCTGAAGGGGCCATCATATGATCATCCAAAGACAAAGAAGGGGGAGGGCCTGACGGCACGGAATGTGGATGTGGCTCACCAATCACCATATCCTCATCCATGTACGGTTCAGACGCGTAAGACTCGGGGAAACCCTGGATCCGCAAATTGAGCCTTCGAAGCGTCATGAATTCATCCATCTCTACTTGGATCGCTGCACATCGCATTTCAGGGAGAGGCTCGCCGGGTCGTCGCGTTAGTTTCGGTTGGTATGGACAGACATGACCTTTCTTCGGAACTCCGCACTTTGACACAAAGAGAGTGTTACTCGTTAAAAAAATAGATTCTTACAAGAATTGAACACCACAGTTCACACGAAGAACTTACTCTTCCACATTTGTAGCTCCCTCGTCCCTTGTCCTTAGAGCTGTTCCCCCCTGTCGCAGAACCCGTCTCGTCATCAAGATTAGTACCTACTCCACGGCTATGGTATAAATCCATATCTGAGTTGTCCGTTGGTGGACAAATGACTGACGGCAGAGGCGGGCCACCAGCATAGCCTCCCATCATGTCTGGAGACCCTCGAGGTGGTCGTTGAACTGACCTAGGCGGTGAGCTTCCGTACATTACTGGCGGAGGGGGTCCACCTCCATATCCGGGCGGATGATGCATAGGAGGAGGTGGCCCGTTTCCCTGCACCCCCCTGGAGGCGTTGGGCCGTTTCCCCATTGGGATTGGGACCATTGACCTCCTGGTCCCCATCCCCCCCCCTTGGTATCCAGAACCAGGTGGTCCGTCAGGAGGTCCATCCGGGTTTTTCGATGGAGGCCTCGATCCCGGTCCGGGTGGCCCGGGTGGTCCTGGTTTGGTGGACCGGCGACCTCCAGGAGGTCCTTGCATTGGAGGTGGCGGTCCCCGTGGATAAGCTGATCCATAGCCTCGATCTGGTGTCATCGGTGGAGCACCGTGTTGAGGAAACATAGACCCCGGTGGCGGTGGTGAACCATGATTCCAAGAGTGAGGAGGTGGAGGGTTTCCATATTGTCCATGTTGCCAACCCATGTATCCTGATCGCGGGCCCATTGGAGGTCCACCTGGTCCCGGTCCGTAAGGGGGCTGTTGGTATCGTCCTGGTGGGTAACCACCGTGGTACCCGTCACCTGGATGTCCACCGCCCAATGGTCCATCACCTTTATGGCGTTTGGTTGATCGATCAGGCGGCGGCCCTGAAGACATGGCTCCGGCGATGCGATTGATGTAAGCCTTGATGCAAAATACGTTTGACAAAGTGTACACAGCTAGTCGTGTTTCCAATGCACCGGACCTCTTTACAGATCTATGGATGAATTGATTATGTAATGTCAAGGAAAAGACGAACGAGCACAAACAACCTCCAAAGCGTGCAGTGATGAGATTTTCTGTCGTGAGGAGTTGTTTTCCTGTTGCTGATAGACTGTGTAGCCTGTGAGTTGGAACATGCATGGAAGGTGGAATGGGTTGGACTCCGCTTCTCACCAGACCAAGCGTAAGTCTGCGTTGAATCCAACTCAACGGAAGTATGAAGGAAAAGTCTACAGAGTCGTTGTTCAGCATAAGACATTTATATGTGATAAACATGTATTTCCTTAAGTTACAAACTCAACGTCATTTTGTTGTCTCGATGTGATAATCGGTACTTAAAGAGACGAGAATTCTCTTCTTGCATGATTTTTCAGGTAGGTATAAAATAAAAGAGACTATAATATAGGAGACGTTCATGGGTAAGGTTTTTGCGATTGAGACCTTCGCGGAAAAACCTTTGTTGGTCCTGGAATGGAGCAAAAAAATCTCGACTGTAATTGACTTTGAGGATACAACACTAATCAACCTCGTCATCCATTGAAGAAACAAGAAGACACTCGGGCCTTTTGTTGTTGGACAGCGATGTCAGAAACAAACAACACCCACCAGGGCCACAAAGTTGTGGCCATGCCCACCGAAAATTGGGAAGGATACTCTTATACAGAAAAACGAAGCGACGATGGTTCCTCGTCACCATATCATAATCGATACCGCAGTCGGAGTAACGGAAGAACCCCAGTCTCAAGATCACGTGATATCGTTCAAGATGTGTATGACAGAATGGGAGTCAACTATATTCGTGGCCAGTCTTCCATTGATGCCCTCATTGAACAGAGCAAAACTTTGACCGACCCCCAGAAAGGAAAAAGCAACGATACTATCAGTTCTGCACCTACCACGAACAAACGACATAGCGAGTTCGGAACTCGAGGCTCGGTAAAACCTAGCTCCGTTGCTCCTGACAATTCAAGTAATCATCAACGTTCAATTCAACGAGGGCGCCTTACTCACCAGTGGCCGCCTACAGCTGCGATCGAGAACAATGAAAAGGGTTCTTCCCATAGCGTAACCTCACAATCAAAGAAAAGTCCAACTGCATTGAAAGAACGCAATGATAGAATGAGTTTGCCAAGTTCTTTTCATGACAGTAAGATTGGAATCAAACAACATCAAGCTGACAAGCGAGACGAATCAGTTCGAGAAGTCGACATTCACGCACCTGATGACGAACGCGATGGTATCTCTGTTCTCTCCTTCAAATCAAATAAATCCTCGGTAAGGGACATGGTTGGTATTTATTCGTCTAACATCAAAGGTTCTCGTGCCAGTGTCAGGCACAGTTACAGTGGTAGTGCGGGAAAGAGAAATTTCCCTCCCAAAGTGAACATCTATGACAGTGGAAGTGTCGGCGGCGAAAGACCGAAAGAACGGACGGATGGTTCAGTAGACTGTTCCCAGCCAATTGAACAGAGCAGTTGCGTCGTTGGTACTCGCAATGTTCCCTCAAGTGGCAACTCAGTTTCTCGCTCTGTAGCCGATGCTTACCTATCTTCAATTTCAAGACCAAACAACCAAGCCTTTTCCCCACGGGGATTTAACAGGAATATCTCAGTTGTGGAAATCCCTACCAACGAGTTACATGGCCACGACAACGTATCTGTGGCGGCTTCGTCCGTATCTGGTGAAGACTTTCTACCCTCCTCGTCACCCACCAAAAGAAATGGAAACAAGCACTACGGGAAAACGATTGGTGGACATGGTGATGCTACGACCAAGGAATCCATCGAAAAGCTCGTTGAAGATCGTGTCCAATCTCAGATTGCATATGCAACAAGGAAATTCGAATCAGAGATACGCCGAGTTGAGAATCGTATTGACAGAGAGTGCAAAATTCGTCTTGAAGAACTTGAGAAGAAGACTCAGTCATTGACAAAGCTCATTTCGCAAGGTGGGCCTACAGCGTGAGATTCATCCCAATTTTGTCGTTGTGCAATCATCCGAGCGTGTGGGCAAATCCATCAAGAAGAGATCATGTAAAATTTGTCAGAAACCATGAATAATGTTACCTCCTAAAAGTAAAATAGCAGCAAAACAGCATTACACTTATTTTCTAGCCCGTTTCTTGCCGCTTCCCTGTTCGGCATTGGCATCAGCAGAAGCCATCGATTTGACAGGCGCAACTGCTGCCTTGGTCTCGGTTGTGGCACCAGGTGTCGCTGTTTTGGTCGGCGCCTTAACAGCAGGGGCGGCTGAAGTGGATGCAGGAGCCCCAGTAGCCACCACAGGCTTGGCAGTTTTCGGTGCGGGTTCTTTGCTGTCTTTTCCTGGATCCTCAGATGGTTTTCGCTTTCGTTTTGTAGTCGACTTGCTTTTCGAAGCACCTTCCTTTGCTTCTTTTGCATCCTTTGTGTCTTTCGTATCTTTGCCATCTTGTTTCTTGGCAACGTCCACTCCGGGTTTGGGTTTTGGGGCAGGTTTGGGCTTGACTTGGCTTCCTGAAGGCTTTGGCTTACTACTGCCGCCAGGTTTAGTCGGTTTCTTCGCCGCCGAAACAGGTGCTACAGCGTGAGGTGCTGGTGGGGGTGTAATGCCGAGAAGGGCTTCTTCATCTAATGCATCGATAGTGGTGCCCCCAAGTTTGGCCAGCTTGACGCGCTTTGCGTGGAGGGTCCCTTCCTTTTGCATGACCAACTTTTGGAGGGTGATAAGAGTAAGAATGTCTTTCCTGACCTGATCATAGACGTCACAAACTCGTTTTGTAGGAAGTGGTCGCGCTGGGATTTTCAATTCTGTCAAGACTTGTTGCATTCGCGTGAGCATAGACTTGTTGAGACCAACACTTCCTCCTGCAGCCGGAGGCGCCAGTCTTCCAGATTGTAGATATGGATTTAGAGGCATCGGTACTGGTGCAGTTGAGGCGAAGCTTTGATTTAGCAAGTCTGGATTTTCCACAATGGCCGTCCCTGGAACTGGAGTTACCGAGCGCGATGGATTCCGTGAATTTGCGCTATTGGGAAGTCGATTGCCAGCTGCTGCCAAGAGATGACCACCGGACTTTTTGAGTTTTCGGAGCTGAGTCTCAATCTCACGCAGTTCTTTACGTAGCTCCATTTCCTCCTTTTCTTCCTCTTTACTTCTCCTCCACATTCGATCAAGGTTCGCCCGCCGTTCTCGTTCCTGTACCACGTCAAACATTTTGTTGGAAGAACCCGTTCCCAAGTTGGTCATGAGAGGTTGTGCTTTCGGTGTCGCTGTCGCCAATGCACGCGCCGCAGCTGTTTCGAGAAGTATTTGATCTGCCTTTTCCGCAGCGTTGGGTGCTGTCGGGTCTGGAACAACAGTGGAAAGGGCCCTCACTTCCGCTTCAGCTTCCTGTGTGATGCGAATTTGTCCCAAAATGGCTGCCACACTATAGTATCGTTCTTGAAGATCTTCCACCTTGCGTGACAAAATTGGATTGCCTCCTCCTTCTTGAGCATAATAATATTCAAGCCATCGGTCATGAATCACAGCCCATCGCAATTCAAATTTTCTTGCCAACTCCATCAACTTGTCCGTCTCACTTTTGGTCCAGTTTTCACTGGTAAGATATGTCGCGTATTCTTCATTGGTATAGGTGACTGGATCCAAATGAATATCAAATTTAGCATAAGGATAATCGGTATATTCCACATTGGCCCGTACCCAGTGTCGAAACATGGCCCCATCGGTTCTTGCCGACGAGGCAAAGGGAGCCCAGGTCCATGGACGAGCCGGCTTGCCGCTCGAAATGATTTTGTTTCCAATCTTCACTTTGACATCGTCCACTGTCTCTTTGGTAAATGTAGGGACTATCGGAGGCAAGGCGGCTGATTTCGGATCTTGCTTCCCAACCAAAAGTGCCATGACATCTTTGGAAATACTTGTCATCTTCATGGTCTTGGATGGATTGGCCACCCCAGGTGATGAAACCTGTGTATCCTTGAGAATTTGAGCAACATCCCCCATATTCCCCTGTAATAAATATACAATATGACTTGACTGTGAACAAAGTGAATGTAGTGTTTGGATCAAACGGATAAAATGGACGCCCGTAATGTGCTGAAGTAGAATGACAGACCTGTGGCGGGCTGTCGACCGCGTCCGACTATTCGCGAAAATTGGGGGTCCTCTGTCGGACGATAGAAGGAAAGGGCCAAGTGCCAACACACTCTTCACGTCATCACATCAGAGCAGAACAACTCTGCAAATTTTATTTTGCCTTGTTACCTTTGTATTGCATTTGATCATTTTGTTGTGTCTTTTACTCCCTTGATAAGTTGAATCAGGCGCTCGATCTACTGAGTTTTCACTGTTAAAAATCAAATTACCAAATCAAGTATTGCCATCCAAAGCTCCCGATAACACGACATTTTTCATGAACCAGCGCCGATGATAGAGAAGGGAGATCAAGGATCTGACGTGCCACACAAGCAACGGGCCAACCATCAAAGAACCTATTGCCACAGAGTTCTACTCTTGAAGGTTGTTCTACTTCTCACAATGATCGACATTGCTGCATCTTTGCTTTCGTCATCATCTTCGGTCAGTGACGGCAAAATGAGGGAATATCGTCGACCATCGGCGCATGGAAGATTTCTTCCGGTGGTGTTGAAAAAACGATCCTTGCAACCCTTGTCGGCGTCGTCGAGTGATTCATCCATCCCTGCATTTCTGGTACCCTCCCAAGTACTCAAGGCTCATCCTGGTGCATCTTCGATACAAACTACTACCCCACTACCTGTAACTGCTTCCGAAGAAATGAATCCGACCCAACAACGCCAACCAAAAAAGGACACGACACAAACGGCATTGAAGAATACTCAGCAAAAGACTATCAAAAAATCAAAACCATCCAAGTCAGGAAATCTTCCAGATATCTATTGGAGATCGGTACCCATGGATAATTTACGACATCATCCGAACTTTGAACCACTTCCATTTCCCGAAACCATTCAGGAACTCAAGTCTCTTGAAGACATTCGATTATTCCGTCAAGAATCGTGGCAATGGGATGCAGTCCATGAAGGTCGATGTACAACATCCCAAGCTGTGGCTGCCTTGGGGTTTTTGGAACCAGAGGCAGGGAAAACATTGGGTGTTCCCCTCAGTTGGCAACGAGGAGGACTCGGAGCGTACTATCGATTGCGTAAACCAGCCTTGCGGACTCTAGCCGATATGAATCGAATTTTATGCAACAACAACAATAATAATAATAATTTGAGTGTCCCTACAAGACGAGTTGACGATACCACAAAAGATACAACAATGTGGACGAGACCGAATGCGGGTTTTCCTTTTGCTGCCAAATACATGATACGAATGGGAGAAAAGGAGATCGAAGAACGACGCAGACTAAGTCAGAAAATGTCTAGTGCACCAGGATTTGATTTTTCTGTTCGAATGATGTGGGGAAATGCACAAGAAGCGACTGCGTTGCTCACAGCATTAAACTACTTTTGGAAAGAGGACAATGGTGTTGTGGTCAAAGAAGTTGGCATGTGTGGTGCTGGACTCGCTATGAATTGCACTACAGGAGAAGCATCGAACCTTCTCGTAGGAGCCACTCCAGATGCCTTAATCTGTTATTCCAATGGAACAGTTGAGGCGCTGGAAGTCAAGAATCATTGTCCATTCTTCCCGTTAAGAGGTTCAAAAAAGAAGGGAGGCCAAGACAAGGGAAAGCGGTTCACTCTCCGTCATTTCGACCTTGAAAATGCTGGATTGCCAGCCCACTACATTCCCCAGTTAATGATGGAGATGTTATGTGTGGGCGAAACCTGCCAGTCCTGCATTATGGTACGACTCACCGCAACATCTGGTGCTCTCATCCTACGAATACGGCGTGACGACGAGTGGATGGAAGAAATGCTGTACTGGTTGAATCGATTTCAATCCGACTTTGTAGAAAGAGAGGAACCACCTCCCTCCAACTTTTTCCTACAGGGAACGTCCGCGGCGGACAAGGAACGATATCTCAAGTTTCTGCAAAAGACAATCGCGATACAAGAAAAGGTGGAGGTAGTGGCCAACATTCCTCATTCAGAGGTACAACGAGCCACAGCGTCCCGATCAGCCATGGCGAATTTGTTTCTGGACGTGACGAATGTCGGTACGGACAGTAAATAAAGTACCTGGTACAAACTGTAAAGAAAAGTAAGGAATGTTATACTGGGCCTTGGCGAACACTTGTACATTACTACCGGTAGTATTGCTGAAGAACTCAGAACTTCACTTGGCCATCTGCTATTTTCGGTTACAGTGCACGGCTGTATCTTGCGTGCTAAACGATTAGGCTCTATGGCAGTTTGGCGAAATGCAAGTCTTACTGTGAGTCCACGACCTTTCCCGTGCAAGGTTTCACTCTTTTGACTTTTCTCAATATAGGGGTTTGGAGACGAGTCGGATCTGAAATGATGTCTCGGCTCCTTGGCCGGCAAGTACGGCGCGACGGCCCCTAGGTGCGACCAATGGAACTTGTGTTTGGCGGCAATGGGTCGCCCCGTGTGCTCGCTCCTTTGAACTACTTAGGCGACCTAGGATCTGGCGCGCGGATTGAAATACCACGGGTACCATGTGTATCCATTTAGAAACGCGCAACGCCAGGGCATATCGTAAATGGAAGCTTGGCGATTCCCCAATTAGATGATTCTGTGTCGCTCAGAGCTAAATAGAATACTGGCTTCACGTCTCAACGACACCCTATGACACTGTGTTCATACAAAAAAATTCGACTTCATTTGAATTTTGTTGGGTTCGAGCACCTATCTGCTCGCTCACTTTGTATAGCGAGTTCTCGTGCCATTTGACTTCGGCCTTTCTGCGCATCATCATCCTTCCCTGTACGGAAAACAAACCTCTCCCTCCACTCTGACAAGGCCAGGAATTATTACATCTTTTCGTTTTTACCCGTTGTGTCGGAGGTGCGTTCTAGGAGATCGTGTGGGAATCAACCAATATTGATAGATTGTTAACAGATCCCAAAGGTCTAGTCGCGACTGCAATTCTCACTCTTGCGACTTGTCCCCTCACGAAAGTCGTTCCCGTCTTGCGGTGATTTTTGGGTATCACAAGATCTTCACTTTGACTGAGAAGTACGATTTCAAAATTCAATAATCGTACGAGATGGAAGCAGATGGGATGCAAAAAGGCACTGATCCTGCACCATACGGCAGGGCCGGTCCAATGGATAACGGAGAGGCACACTTGAACCTGCACGGATCAATGAAAGGGGCGGGGCCGCCCCAATACCCACGCCATTCCTACGGATACGGTCCTCCTCCTCCTCCCCCATACGGCTCGACCAGACACAATCTCCCGATCAAATCTGTAGTGACCACGTCGTTTGAAGAACGCGAAGACCGAATGGAGCATCGAGATCCCAGTTTTTCACATTACGACATGGGTGGTCGCCATCGGCGGTCTCCTCCCCACTACGGTGGTGGTGGTGTACGGGAAGATTCCATGCATGGACTGGAACCTCCCCATTCGGCATACCGAGAAATGTACCATGGCTATGGGCATATGGAACCATCACATGCCTTGGGACGTGAGGCTCCCCACCTTGACACTCGCGACACGCACATGTACGGTCGAGACTTACATCCGATTCGCGAGGGGGATGCAGAAGCACGGCATCCTCCTCCAGACATGTTACGTATGACTAGAGAAGTCCGAGTTCCTCCCAGTCCACGTAACGACCCATCGTTCATCAACAGGTCAATGTCGTCGGCGTCGTCGGGTACTTCCTCGTTCCGAAGTCAAGGACCCCTTAAGCGCAGTTTTTGGCATCATGCACGGCCAGGAGAGGACTTTCAGTCCCTTCCCAACGAATTCATGCCTCCTAAGCGAAGCAAGATGACTCCTCCCAGTGGTCGGAATCGCGATTACGTCGTCACGGCTCGTCGACCTCCTCATCACGAAGAAATCATGCCTTCCGATCGATCAGCGTCACTCTCTCGTTCTCCCGGTTGGTTCAACCGGGCAATGTCATGGGAGGCTGCACGTGACGATTACTATCAACGCGACCCAAATAGCAAGGTTTACACTGGTTCGTGGTCTTCGCGAAGCCCACCTTCATACCGAGAGGAACGGATTGGGGGTCACTGGGGTGACGCCCCCAGTATGCCGTCCCCGCGTGGCCGATACATGGGACATGAAACTGGCTATGACAACTCACCGTCCGGTCGCTGGCATGCATCCGAGGGACATGGATGGGGACACGGCATCCAAAATCGCGACGAAGC
Organism: Nitzschia palea; assembly: GCA_019593585.1. Taxonomy (NCBI): domain Eukaryota; phylum Bacillariophyta; class Bacillariophyceae; order Bacillariales; family Bacillariaceae; genus Nitzschia; species Nitzschia palea. The sequence goes on along the minus strand of SWEM01000062.1, from coordinate 4,702 downwards.
CGATACAAAGCCGATGAACATTGAAACACGTGAACGCGAGAGTTTTGAAACAGAAATGCGAAGACAAGGAACTTTCGAGTCTGGTTCAGACGGAGAGCCACCCTTGCGGTATATCACAGGTCCACCCATACCGCCTCGGGGAATGGAACCTTATCAAAGTAACCACATGTCGGAGATGGTATCAATGCCGAGTGCAGAAAGACAAAACAATGGTACCCTGCTTCTGGCACTCCCTGAAGACAGAATCTCCTTGAGTGAGACGTTGTGTTTGGTTCGTGAGGTACGTACCTGATCTCAAAACAAGCCTCTCCAAGCGCAATACTTGTATATACTAAACCATTCGTCTTCCCTTATCCAGAACGTCGAAGTTTTCACTGCGACAGTGGAAGATGTCGACGCCCCAGCACCAGGACGCAAGCACGCGGTCAGCGTAGGACAAGTTGGTCTCCGATGCATTCACTGTCGTCACACTACTCGATCTAGTGATCGCGTCAAACGAGCCGTGTGTTATCCTTCATCGATCAAACGCATCTATCGTACGGTTATAGATATGAAATTGGATCATTTCCTTCATTGCAAGTTCGTCCCGAGACACCTGAAGGAAACGCTAGCAGCGCTAAAGGCGAACAACACACGCAGTACTGGAACTACAATGCAATATTTCATTCGCGCCGCTGGGTTACTGGGTATGGTCGACAGTCCCGATGGCAATGGTGTGAGAATGATGGAAAACGGAGACATCGCGCGCGTGTCAACTGGTTCCGGTGAAAAGCCCCAGTTGAAACCTTCATCTCCCCGCATCGAGGATGAAAAGAACCCTAACAGTGGGGCTGCAGCACCAGATTCCATGACGAGCGAGAAGGATGACACCAAGTCACCTGCTGATAATTTGATCTCACGCAAGGACTCCATGTCGTCAGAAGGATCTGGTGCATCCGCCATGATAGCCGAAGAGTGCGTTGAACAGAAGGAATACTTCGATGGTCAGGTATCGTTGTCGTTACCAGAAGACAAGAGTGCTTTGAGTCCACTTCGTGTTTTCTGCGAGAACAAGTCATTGCTTTCTCGGCCACCGATGAGGACATCGCCGTACGAACACCAACAACCTTCTCTGTCAAGGTGGGACAAGTTGGCATTGCCTGCATCCACTGCTTTAACCAGCCTGCCAAAACTCGCTTGAATAGGGCAGTGTGCTTCCCGTTTTCAATCGCAAGGATTTATCAATCAGTTGCTGATATCCAGCGCTTCCATCTTGGAGAGTGCAAGATGATACCCGAAGATGTCAAGCAAAAGTTCGAAGAATTTCAGAACTCTAGCACGAAAGGATCAAAAGGCCTCGCCACACGCCAGTATTGGGTCACTTCCGCAAAGAAGATTGGAATGGTCGATACAGAAAAGGGAATTCGTTTTGGACGAGATCCTACGGTGCCCGAAGAGAAATCAGTTTCATTGGACATTCTTGCACAGGTTGCTTCTCATGCTAATTCAGTGAATCGTCCGTTGGTTGTTCCAGAAGACAAGCCCTTGATTGCCGAGTTCCTCTATGTCGTAATGGAACAATTACAAGCTTGTCGCTTTACGGAAGCCGATCGCAACAAGCGACGTCTCAAGAATATTGGATGCATTGGGGTTGAGTGCAAACACTGTGCTGGACAAGTCGATAGCCGAAAGTTTTTCTGGTCAAGCGTCAGTGCTGTAGAATCCAACTTTGTCTCTGTCCACACCCACATGTTGGAATGCAGATGCGTACCAGAGGAGTTGAAGGAGAAACTAATGGACTTGAAAAAACTTCGCAAGGAACAGACATTTGCTCTCAAATCTGGTTCACAAAAAGCGTTCTTCTCTCGCGTGTGGGAGAGACTGCATGCTCACGAACAAGCTGCTGTTGCGGCTGCCGAAAAGGAGTGGGCCAAGTCTCGAATGAGTAGTAGTGAGAACCAAGAAGAGGACACGAATCCACCAGTGGCTATTGACATGGATCAGCCACGAGTCGACCGCACAGACTCAGTCGATGACGACATGTCTAAACTGAGTACCGGAGCCACACCCATGGTTTCGCCAATGGTTACACCAGAGAAAATGGACATCGATGCGAGTGGGGCACCTCAGACACCGACCTCGAACGAGCAGATCAAGGCCGTGAACGACCAGATGGCCATTGTGTCGGTGTAATCTTAATTGTCAATTAGACGGTAGAGGGACGGGGCAGGGAATGAAAAAAAGTGTACCATCAAATATACTATATAGTTGCACAGTAATAATACGGTCAATTTTTCAGCTACTACCCTTCTGATAGCCTGTAGGGATGACTTGTTCGTCAGCATTTGTTCATCGCCGTAGTCCAAATGTTGCAAGTGGATTCGTTGCAAACGATGTAAATGAGGTCATTGTCACCTCGAATCCAAATGAACTGTTATTGTTGTTCATGCTCAGAAGTCTATCCTTCACTGATGGTAAATTCACCTTTGTCCCCCCTTGATGTGGAGTGTTGCGATTGCACTGAATTGAAACTTCAGGGGACTGCCATCGGTATTCGCTTGTCTCCCTCGACGGCTGCTGCGAGTTGTAGGAATACACGGTGACTTTGGGATGTGATCGCCAGAAAAAAGGAGGGCGATCTTTACTGTTGGCAATCTCGACAAAGGATGAGACTGTCGAATAGGAAGAATCTTCCTGTTGTAATTTTTGGTAGCGTTCGGTTGGCGTTTTCCCTGTTTGTGCTCGTGGCAGTTGAGATGGAGACGTTTTTGGAGTTTGAGTTTCGATAAGTGGCGGGGTGTGCTCCTTGTGTATCCGTTGAAGCGTCGCTGTCATTTCCTGATCAACATCATCAGGAATTTTCTTTTCCTCTGAAATGGACTCTCCAAAAAGGATCGACGCGGAGGAGGTCTCGCTCATTAATGAGTTTCGCGACGTAGGTGTTGGTGGTTCATTCATGCTGGGAAGTTGTAGGTGAATCTTGGGGTCGGACTGCAATGCTGAGCGAAAATATGTGTCACAGGCTTCGGATTCCTCATCATGCTGATCACTTTCGTCATCATCGAAGGGACTAATCTCATCCCCTAATGATCCTTTGCTATGCAGCATTCTTGGTGTATTAAAGTTGGACTGGCAAAAGTCATCATAGTTTGGATCTGGAAGAGCTAGAACAATCAAGCCCTTGCGCGAGGAGAACTTGGTCGGGTCTCGGTTCGAGACATTAGGCGTTTCATGTGTATCTTCGGATGGAGTTCTCCGCGGCGTCAAAACAATCTCATTGTCGTCATCTCCTTCTCTCGGGTCTTCAAAGGGAGCATCATCAATGGTATCCATTCCTGTTAGTTCCAAGAGTTGACTGCTGGCATCACTTTCATTAGAAGCAACGGACTTGGATGGACTGTGTCGTGATGGTTCTTTGTACCTGGCTCCAGTCCTTGGCGGAAGTGGTGCCATGGCGCGATGATCATCCTCCTCTGCTGCCCTGGACGAGCACTTAAAAGCATTGTACGCACATCCAAGCCTACTGCTGCTCGGACTTTTAGCCCCTGGAGACGAAGATCGAAGACGTCGACCTGGACTGTGATCAGATGGGAGGGAGCGCGACTCGACACCAACTTCTGGGTTTCTCATAGTTTGGGCTGTAACGACTATCCGTAAATTCGTGAACTAGGAGACAAGGAGCGATATAAGTTTGCTCTTTCTCCTTTGTAACTCCTTGGATTCAAAATCCCTGCAAGGACTCCCAAGGAATTGTATTTCAAATGTTGATCGTTTGGTGGGCCTTGTTGCACCAATTCTGCAGGTCTAGCAATTGTATCAGTCTTGCGACAAGGCGCGTTCACGTGGATCTGTCGGATGTTCAGCCAAAAGAAGGTAAAATCGACTATACAATTCTGTATATCATGTACATCATTCACATCTATTGTCATTCCGAACGTTATTTTGTTGGACAGTCCATAGCCACATGAAAATTTTCCCGGACTCGTTAGAAAGCGTTAAAATGCTGGCTTCTATCGAGAAGTTTAGCCTCCCATCGATCTACAACGGGGACCTGTCCGAACTCGTGATCCTCGATCGCGCCAACACCATACAGCTTTTTCATTATATGCATTAGAAAACCTCGTCTTTGCGACAAAAAATCATTGTCAATTGTGTACCACTTTACATTCCACTTCGCTGTCTTCTGCTTCGATCCCACTTACCTAGTTGCTCATAAGACACATTGAGGTGACGGACAAGGCTTAGCAGAATGGTCCGCTACGATCTTGCTTTCTTCCTGTGCTGCTGCAAGTCCTTCTTGGGTGGTGACGATGCAGACAGTTCTGAGAGTTTCTACGCATTGTTGGGAGTTGATGAGGATGCCAGCGCGGACGAAATTAAGAAAGCGTATAAACGACAAAGTTTGCAGATGCATCCCGACAAACTCGCGCAGAGGGGTCAGACTGTCACGGAAGCCGACCAAGCCAAGTTCACAAGAATGAAGGAGGCTTACGAAATTCTGTCAGATCCCCATAAACGAGAGACCTACGATGCCATAGGAGAGAAGGGAATGCGATGGGTCGACGAACCCTTCTCAGTGGATCCACAAGAGCTAGCGCACAACTTTGCCAAGTCATCAGCTTTGGATAGGTCCAAGATTTTCGCATTTTTTGTCGTCATCGCCATTGCCGTTCTTATATTACCAATCTTGATATGGTTTGCACGTGGATGGGGCCTTTGGCGA